>QRFJ01004255.1:0-97406 GCA_006176705.1 Cocos nucifera | reverse complement strand
AACCCTATTCAGTAGATAAATTGAAGTTAACAATGAGGTCCCCAAAGGAATCAGGGAGGTCTGTGAAGCTATCATGGATCGAACCATATCCAATAGAGTCCGATTTCTTCATTTCTGAAACCCCGTTGAGTTGAGGTGTTCCTGGTGGAGTCCATTGAGAGACTATGCCATTATCCTTGAGATAGTCTAGGAATTCCCGGCTAAGGTATTCACCTTCTCGATCTGATCGAGAACCTTAATGGTTTCCCAGTTATTTTTTCTACTTCATGTCTGAATTCTTTGAACTTCAAAAGCTTCAGACTTGTGTCTCATAAGATACACATATGCATACCTAGATAGATCATCAGTAAAGATAATGAAGTAGACAAAATTGCCTCTAGTCGGCACATCAAATGGGCCGCACATATCTGTATGTACTAGGGCATGGAGATCTGTGGCCCTCTTCCCATGTCCAACAAAAGAGAGTTTAGTCATTTTGCCTTGAAGATGGGATTCACAAGTTGGATATGACTCAGAAATCAATGGACTCAATAGCCCATTTTTCTCCAATTTGTTGATCCAATCTTCTGCTATATGACCTAATCTCAGGTGCCATAGATATCTATCGTTTGAACTATCCCTAGGTCATTTGGCATTAACGTTTTGCTCGATAGTTTGAACAGGTACATCAATATGTAGCTAATAAAGACCATTAATAAGAAAACCATTTGCAATTTTATTTCTTTCATAAAGAATGTTACAATGGTCCTTAAAGAAGGTAATCACATAGCCTTCTTGTGCTAAGCATGAAATAGAAATCAAATTTCTGCTAGCTGCAGGCACATAATAATAGTCTTTCAAAACTAAGTCTAAACCAAATGGTAATCGAAGAGAGTATGTTCCCACGACTACTGCAGCAACTCTTGCTCCATTATCGATGCGTAGGATCATGTCTCCATCCCTCAATCTCCTGCTATCCTCAAGACCCTGTATGAAAGTACACAGATGAGCACTAGAACCAGAGTCAAGCACCCAATTGGATGCAGAAGAAATCGTAAGGTTGGACTCAATAACAAGCATACCTCCAGAAGGACCCTTCCTTCTTGTTCTTCAGGATGGCTAGGTAAGTAGGGTAGTTTCGCTTCCAATGGCCATCGCTGTTGCAATGGAAACACTTTCCTTTGACATCGACCTTTTTCTTCGGCTCTGCCTTCTTCTTCTTTGTTCCTTCCACCTTTTGCTTTTTCGCAGACTTTTTTTTCTTTTCATAAGATTTTCTTTTGGAAGAAGTCCATTCTATAGCAAGAACTGAGCCTTTAGAACCTTTCATAGAAAGCTCAGCGGTAACCAGCATATTCATTAAATCGGCCAAAGAATTTTGAAGTTTATGCATGTGGTAATTCATGATGAATTGCTCATATGCATCAGTCAAGGATTGCAGAATAACATCATTCTGTAGATCCAAGTCTAACTTCACACCGAGCTTCTCAAGCTCTTTCATGTTCTTGATCATCATCAGACAGTGATCTTGGACTGACTGCCCATCACGCATCTTAGCCTTAAAAAGTTATTTCATGACTTGATACTTGGCTGCGCGACTCTGTTCACCAAACATCTCCTGCTAGTGAGCCAACATTTGGCGAGCAGTCCTGATATCTTCATGTTGGCGCTGGAGCTCATCAGACATCGAGCCCAACATGTAATATCTGGCCTTATTATCTTCATCTATCCATTTTTTCAGAGACGCTCTCTATTCAGTAGATGGACGGACTAGTAAGGTGGGAGGGTCCTGGTCCAATACATGGGTTAACTTCTCGGAACCCAAAACCATTTTATAGTTTCTGAGCCAATCTTTGTAATTGGGTCCGGTCAGTCTATGTGTGTCCAAGATACGTGCCAATGGGTTGGACGTAGACATTTTCTTATAGAGAGTCAAAAATTCTAGTTAGATACTGTAATTATGACTTGACCAATTTATTTAGAGATTTTATTTTTAAACAAATTAGCTTTCACTATTTTCTTGGATCCCTATACTCCCTCTAAAGAGATATAAAAATTTCCACGATTAATGATTTCAGTGGGTGGTGCGGTCTCACCAACTGACTCATCACCTCACCTAACAGTTATTGGTGATGGGTTAGCCAATGAGTGAACAACTCTTGTTCAATGATTCTCTAATCATGGTGCACCCAAACTTGGTCTCTAATTCATGAATCTCACCATATTCGAAATATTGATCCACTCCTTAGTTAAGTCAGACCCACCATTTGCACAGACTGGATTTCTAATTGAGTCTCTCACCGTATCCAGAATATTGAGCCCAACTCATCCTCCAGCCCCATAGCATCCAATGCCTAATAGACATGGTTGCATCTTTCCAGTGCAACTGAGCCACTGTATCCAACCGAGAATAATCAATCCCAGGAAGGGCTCGCACATCTACAATGGTGGAAGACCTCAGACTTAATCTTTTCTTAGGGAGAATTGATTCAGATCTCATTAAACTAGACTTATCATAGTCATAACAATTATGACTAACCTAGTGGCATGGGTTAGCTCGAATTATTGACCACCTTAGATCAGAACTGTGTCAACAGATATGGCCAGGTAAGTGAGACCGATGGAAGGAATATGCCATTAACTCGTACAAGAATGTATTCAGGTCGAGTAGCTTCCAATTAAAAACCAGTCGATCGTATGTGCCAAACTTACCTTAGACACCAAATTATTGAGCCAGAACCAATTGGGTTAGCCTACAATCCAGACTCTAACCTCTGAGCCTAATTAGGTCTTGCTTGATCGTGACTCGATCTTGACCCAGACTTAATCCTATTAGGCTGGTCAATTTAAGCATTGTTGATCCCATCTAACCAACTCTTGATTCGGTTTGATCAACCGCTTAGACCTAATTGAGCTACCCAAGCCCGAACCCAGTATTATGAATATGTCTTAGATCTGAAATTCTCAATTTTAGACCTAATTAATATTTCATAATCTTAATTTTTAATTAAGTAGGGTTCATAAATAAAATATGCACAATAAATCCTAGGGTTTCAGGATCTAGGGTTTTGCAGAAAGTAAGTTTTGGGTTTCTGATTAAGGACGAACACGCAGCACCCCTACACATCATAAGAACACCCCATCGAATGGGAAGAGAGGGTCCTTTAAATCCTTCTTCGTTCTTATGACCGGACGGCCAAGAGGAACGCCTTAATCAGGAACATGCAATACTACAAAATAATTTTAGATCTATATCATATATCTCATATACAAATTAGATCTAATCATGGCATATTTTGCATACATCTCATGTATCAAATCATGCATATTTTTAGATCTAAATTATCTCATAATAATCTAAAAAATTAGATTTAAATTGATCTAATCAAAATAAATTCTAATCTAGACAATTATGTAGAACTATTCTACAACTAGTCTAGACATGCATCAATCATATCTCATATGATATTTAAAATTAAATAATTTTTATTTGCTATTTTTTAGATGTTATTATAACCATTATAATATCAAAAAATAGTAAATAAATAGATCTAAAATATGATTTAATCAAATTAAATTGAAAACATGCAAGACTATTCTATAGAACTATTCTATTTTAGAACTAGTCATGCATATTTTCTAATCTTAGATCCAAATCATTTAATTTTAATTTTTTCTAATTTCAGATCTGATCACATCTCATGTGACATCTAAAATCATTTATTTTCTAATTAAAATAAATTTAAAATTAGATCTAAATACTTTTAGAACCTTGGCTCTGATACCAGTTGAAGGAAAATCCTGATTTTTCCCGGATCCAGGTTCGTTCAGATCTGATCAGATCAAGAGATATATTTCAAAAATTTTTTCTTTGATCTAATCAGATCTTAAAATATTTTAGATCTAATTTTATTATTTTAATAATAAAATAAAATTAGATAAATTAAATCAAATTTAATTTACCTTGATATGGGTAATCCTATTACCCGTTGATGATCCTGTAAGCAGCGGAAGGTTCTGGATCTAGCCACGCAAGTGCCTGGCCTCTACCGGTATCCACTCAGGTTGGATCTAGAGATCCTCTTCTTCTCTATCACATGTCTCCAAAAATTAGATCTGGATCTGATCTGGAGGATCTTCAAAACTCTTTTTGAAGATCAGCAGTCGTCCTTTGCAGCAGTGCAGCCTTCTAGCTTTCAGTCGCCTTTTCTTTGATCTGGATCGCACCAACCAAGAACCAAAACTCTTTTGGACATGGAGAGGAGAGGGAGAAGATGGGCTTTGGCATGGAGGAGGAGAGGAGAAAAGGCAGCCTTGGGGCATGGAGAATTGTGATTAAATTTCAATTCTCTTTTGAGTTGGGCGCAGGGTCTTATTTATAGACTAACTGTGATCCAACTCCTCTTCTTCCCAACCAATCACAACCCTTTGTGAAATCAGATCTAAATCTGATTGGTGGGAATAGAGTCCCCTGGATTCCTCCTTAGAGGGTGCCTAAGACCAGTCAAAGTTGGTTCTTAGGAGAACTCTAATTGGAATCCAAAAAGGAGATGGAGTCCCTATCCAACAGGGACTCCTAGGGCGCCTCCAACTTGGGCACACGCCTGGCGTGCGCCCTCCTCCTTGCCAGGTTCTGGCAGGGGGACAGGCCCCCACCAGCTCTCCAATAGGTGCATGACATGTGGACAAAAGTCAAAGTATCAATGGTCAACATTTGACCAGTCAAAGGTCAGACTTTTGACCAAAGTCAAAGAACAAGAAATGGCAGGTGACCAAAAATGGCAGGTAATGTCTTACAAAATAAGACAACCTTTTTCTGACTTGGACAACCTCCAGTCAGACCATAGTGAAGGCCTCTGATTGAGCACAAACTCCTTTGGCTCAGTCAGGACAACTTATTTATGATAGTAAAAGAAGAACGTTAGGTTCAATCGAGTGCTAGCACGATTTTCTTGAACCTAATTGAATCTCATTCAGATCAATTGAACTGGATCAGTTCAATTGATGATCACCAGATTCAAACCCTTATTTGTGTGACCCAGTTAGGTTCAGTTCTGTATGGTAATGGGATATGTCATGATCTCTATCATCGACATCATCGAAACTCCTTTCGATGGATCAGAACTCTTCTGATTCGAACAGCTAGAATGATCGATCATCTAAATCATTCTAATTGCTCCCAAAATCATCAGTGACACCTAGCAGTATATGGTGGCAACCCATCAGAGCTGAATGCGAACCTCTTGGTGCAGCTACCTGTGTGATTAAGTTCTTCTATCTTGAGCCCCGATCAGATTAGGGTTAAGGTGAACTCGTCAAACCCTAGTTTCTGTCATATGATGTAATCATTCGATTCAAGTCCAATGTGAAAATCTAAATAGAAACTCTTTCTATTATTTCACTCTGCCATGGCCATGGGCTTCTGGACTTGATTCTCATGATCATCATAGGGCTGCTCCTCTACCACCGAGGTAGATAGATTCCATCTTGATGCAATCCAGTTCCTACAATGAACATGCTATAGCCAACATACACCTCAGGGTTCCATATGGCTAGGAGACCGAGTAATGGTGTAGTCAAACTATAACACCCTCAAGGTGAACTGCCGATGCACCTCAGGTCAAAGAACCAGACACACTACTGCAGCATCGAGTCAGTCATTGACGAGAAGGTAGACTCCCTAATGACTACTCGAGGTGGTCACGCTCAGTGCCCTCATTCTCTAACGAGTACCTGTACTCTCGCTCCGGTGTCTCCACACCATAGACTCAAGACTCATCTACTAAAGAGAAGTGATTGTACACCAACCTTCTGGATCAATCATGATCCTCGTGATGATCCTATGGTCGGGAGCATTTTATGAGTTAATAATGATTATTCATGTCTTAAATTTTCAACTCTTGAAAATATGAATTATCATTATCATTAACACAAAGGATGTATCATAGACACTAAATACACATATGTGATAGAAAATAACCCATTTTATTAATATTAATAAAAATTATAATTTTGCCCCTAGAAGTGTATTATAAGTGTCGGCCAATTCTGGCTTCTAGGGCACATATATCTAACACTGATTCCATCCAGATTTTTTCTAGAATTTTCATGGATTTTAGAGTGATTTTTGTATGGTAAAACTTGATGGTCCACAGTAGAAAAGAAGGAGGGGGCGCCCAAGAGTTGGGCGCCCCAAATCATGCCTTAGTTGGACCTTCCTCACTAGATATTTGATTTAGAGAAGGAGTGGTCCATATCTTTCTATTTAAAATGAATTTTGGGCTGATTTTTTTATGGATTCTAGATATTTAAGAGAGATCTTGGGCATGGGAAAACTAGAGAAAAATTTATCTAGGGTGTGGGAATTTTAAGGATAGCAATTAAGGTGTCTAGGTGAGAGAATAAAGAAGAAGAAGAGGGTCTTCTTCTAGGGATTTGTTCTACACCTCTTCCTCCATTATTTATGAGCTTTTGAGATGAGTCTCAGCATCACATATCATCTTCCTCAACTTCTAAAAATTGGAGAGTCCATGTTTCGAAGAAGGATGATCCAGATCAATTATTAAAGAAGGATCAACATAGTTCTAGCAAACTGTGCTAATTTATGGATATTGGACTTATGATGAGCATTCACGGGCTCATGTGGACATCTCTTAAAGGTCGGACATGTGTACGGCTTGAAACATCATCCTCAAGTTAAAACATCTAACTTGCATAGATAACAAAGTTTGATCTCCTATTACTTTTATGATTCTAATCTAGTATAGATCTATGTTGATATGATCAATATTTTTTTTTATATTTTTAATTTTTGATTTAATATCATAAAAATAATTATGTAATAGAATCTTAGATCTAAAAATTTTTATTTTTTTAAAATAAATATTAATTTATTTAAGTCTTTCTCTATCTGATCTTGAAAAAGTTTCAAGATCTAGTCTTGAAATCCTAGATCTTATTCCTTCAATTGGTATCAGAGCAAGATTTTTTTTATTATATTATTATTTAAGTATATTTAGATTATTTCTTAGATTATATCTAATTTATAATCTAATTATTAAATCTAAAATTAAAATTTTTGATCATAGGAACTGTAATAAGGTTGTCCTGCTGTAAGCTTTATCCCTTATAGTGGAAAGATTGTCCTAGTTCATGTTGATATGCTTCTAATCATAAATTTTTTAAATTTGATCTAATTTTATTTATAATTTAATAGATTTAAAATAATTTTAAATCTAAAATTAAAATTTTTAGATTGCATGGATTGCTATAAGATTATCCTGCTGTAAGGTTTATCCCTTATAGCGGAAAGATTGTCCTAGTATGTGCTGATTTAAAATATTGATCATAAAATTTTAGATTAGATCTAAAAATTTTATGATTTAATTAAAAATATTTTAATCTAATTTTAATCATCATAAATATATTATATTTAATTTAAGATAATTTATGATTGATTATAGTTGAAATTATTTCAATTATATGAACCTGTTTAGATTAGATCTAAAGTAGTTTCATGCTTATTTTACTTACATATTGATTATAAATTAAACATGCAACTTGATTGATAGAATCATATTATAAAAATATTTTATAAATATGAAAATTATTTTTGAAAAATTGAACCCCAATCCTCAGTCCAAAATTTAATTAAGAATTAAAAAGTTGTTTGATTAGGATCTAGGATTATGAATTGAAGATCCTAAGACATAAATCATAACACATTGGATTAAATGGGTTAGTAGGGATTAGATCCATTAATTAGGTTAGACCTAGGGTTAGATTAAAGAATGGACTTAATTAGAGAATTGACTAAATCTAATCAATTATTATCTTAGATTAGGTCAAGGATTCTCTAGATTAATTATAATAATTGTAGTTGATCAAGTCCATATCTTTAACGAGATCCAAGATGGACTTGATTGTTGGCAACACAGTCCATCATGAACTGTTAGGTTGATCTAATTGAAACTAATTAAACCATTTGGTGTTTAAGTTAAATCAGATCGCTGGTCTTTAATTGGAAGCCCGCTTATTTAGCCATTCCTGATGATGTCTAAGACAAGCTTTGGTAGATCCTCCCACTGATCGAACTTACATGGCCTCTTGGTGAAATTATATTTTGAGCAGATCACTAGACTATTCAAGCTGACCCATGACAGCTAGGTAAATCAGTTTGATTGATTTAGGTGCTCCTAGACCAACCTTTTAATGGTCTCCCTTAAGCTGACTTGGTGAAGTCAGTGGAAAGATCATGACAAGCTGGTTCATCTGACCTTCCCTCATCTTCAAATTAAATTCTCTAAAATTATTTGGTCCCTAAAATGAGATAGTTATTATGATAACTAGATCATAGCCTCCCATTAAAGTGGGTGATAATAGGTCCATTAGTTGGATAATCATTGGAGGCCCAAAGGCTTGGTGTTTATTGACTAATGAAATTATTATTTTTTATGTGATTTCTTGGCTGCATCTTTCTAAATGGTGGTTAGGTTAGCCAACCAAAGTTGAGCCTAATCATTCATTGGTTTGATAGGCCAAGTATGGTCATGTTAATGGTTGGACCTAATTGGACCTTTTCAGTAGAGGCCAAAGCCTACTAATTAGGGATTGAAAAAAATTTAATTATCAAAAATTATTTGAAGAAACAATTGATTATGAACCTACCCTTAGATGTACATGGGTTGGCCAACCAAAGTTGGGCTTGTGTGCAATCTATGTGGATTCTAGTATCCACAAAGGAATTAGGATAATTCCTCGAATTGGAGGTAGAGGCTACCAATTCGAATAAAATAGTGAAAGAATTTTTTAATTAAAGTTTAAATCTTTAGGTTTATTGAATCAATTACTAATTAGGTTATGATTTTTCTTGGTGCAGATATGGCCACTTTTCTATCACTCTGATCATTATTGGATAATGATAAGTTAGTGGGACCCAACTTCGATAGTTAGTACCGAAAGTTAAAAGTATTTTTGGAGCATGAACAGATCCTATATGTATTAACAGATTCTTCATCTAAGGAGCCAGCTGCCAATACACGTTGTGAGGATTTATGATGATTCCAAGCCTTGGGAGGCCATGGGAGGAATCACGATGATGGCTCTGGGGATTCTAGAAGCTTGGTTGGTGCTCTGGAGACCTGAGACACAAGGTGAAACAAGAAACCAAAATCGAAGAATCAAGACTGCAGAAAGAAGATTTTCTATAGGTTAGCTGGCTTAGTCCAAAACTAGGTTAGCTAAGTCTCAGTGCATAGGCAAAATAGAGAGCTGCGCGTTTGGAACTGCTGGCACAGCACAAGACTAGACCGACTTAATTTTAGATTGAGCCGACCCAGCGAAACTTAGTCGGCTCAGTGCTGAGACTGAGCCAGCTCAGTGCACGGGCAGAGTTACGCGAGAATCTATTTTGGACTAGGGTCTGGGATGATCCTAGGGATCTTAAGGCCTGGTTTGAGAGGTCTTAAGAGGGCTAATTCATGTATGGGTCAGGTCTAGATCCAGAGGATGAGAGCATGGGAGACATGAGTGTGCATGAGCTTGGTGAGTGCTTTTATGTATTGGGTTAGCCAGAGAATTTTTTGATCGGGCCTAATGGTTATGTATAAATACATAGATTATATTAGGATTTTCAAGGTTGGATTCAATATCGACATTTTCTCCCTCAACTCTCTTCTTCTCTTCTCTCTAGAGTTGCCGCCCTAGGATTCTTAAAGAAGCCCTAAAGAAGGGGGCATCTCCCTCAAGCCCAAGGAGGGAGGCATCCCATCATAGATCCAGGTGGAGGATCGATAGTTTTCTACCCATAGAGAATGTCACAGGTTCCTTCAGGTCCATGCTAAAAATCAGGAGCTTCCACAACATGGTATCAGGATGCTTATGATGTCAAGGATAATTGGCGTTTGAGCGATATCATGGATCTATAATTTGGTATCAGAGCTAGGTGATGCCTAGAATATTCTGAAAGATAATATGGTATCAAAGCCAGGTTTCAGAGCCTGATGGTGCATGGAAGAGCCAAGTTTCAGAGCTTGATGGTGCATGGAAGGAAAGGAGAAGTCGTACAACATGAAATCAAAAATCTGCATAAGGATTCCATGGTATATCTTAAATCTATCTTTGTTATTGCTGTGGTTTGGCCAACCGAGAGCAACGAGTTGAAGGTAGAGATTGAGAGGATTAACGGAAAGGGATTTTCTCAAGGTGGAAGGATTTGGTGCATGATTTGCTGATCGATCTTGGTGGAAAGGTTGGGGTGTATGATGGTTATGTGATAGGCAGGGAGCGCTAGAGTGCAGCAGTAGCATTTTTTTGAAGATGCAGGGCTGAGAGAGGCTCGATGATGTAGCAATCAAGGGAGGTATCTCAATAGAGAGCATCAGGGTTCTCTAGAAAGATGGGCAGTATAGGGCTATTGAAGAGAGATTTTTCAAAGGTTAATGGTCGAAGGAAGGCTGAAGAAGCGACTATATGTCCTTCGGTGTCTGGAAGGTGGGGAAGTAGTTGAAGATGTATTCAGCAGTTTGACCAAAGCATGGATTTATGAAGCCTTGGGAGTGATGGAGATGGATGATCCATGAAGGTCCAACAGGTTAGGGCTGGGCGGCTGTAGAGCGGCATAGAGACGAGTCAAGGAGTGCTGGAGTGCTGTAGGAGCACTTCCCCAGAGGCACGGGGTTGAGAGAGGCTCGATGGTGCAGCAGTCGAGGAGTGTATCTCAGTAGATGGCATCAAGGGCTTCTTAGGAAGATTAGGAGCAGGTCTTAAGGAGAGCCAGGAGGTCTCAGGGAGCATCATAAGGTCTCTAGCAGTCGAGAGTATCATGGATCATATTTTTTCTATAGGAGCACCAGGAGGAGTCGCGGTTTAGGTGGAGGATGGTTCTTCAGGTGCAATTGAAGCGATGGCTGGTGTAGGGGCAGAAGAGAAGAATTAGGGTGAAATTTTTTAGGATTTAGTCGCTAGTTTCAGAAGAGTTGGATGAGCTCTTGAGTTTTGGAGATGCCCACAGATTGTGGAGGTATCCAAAATGGCTTCGAAGAGGGCCACGGAGCACGGAGGGTTTGAAGGGGTAGCGATAGTGTTCGAGGTGCAGCGGCAGGCTCAGTAGTGCAGCATTGAGCAATTGGCCTTGAGGGACTCGATGATAGAGTCAGCTTTTATGGCATCAGGTGGACTTCAGATATAGGTGGAGCTTCGTAATGGTGGCTTCACAAGTGGAGAAAAAATTTGGCATGAGTTCAGAGCGCTGGTGATACACAGTTTCAGGTGGAGCGGTATGTGTAGATGGACAGGCATAGCTCTGAGAAGATCGTATCAGGTGGTACAGCATATGCTGGTGTAGAAATGCTGTAGATTCTCTAGAAAAGTCCAAGAAAAGTGATGCAACTACTAAGCAGAATGGATCCTATAATTTCAGGATGGTGCAAAGGTGCAAATACAGATCTTCAGCGGTGGAGGCGGTCATCCCAAAGGCCTCAAGGGTGCACAACAGCTAAAGAGGATTGGCAGAGGTGATGATTGCACAAGGGGCTGTCGAGTGTACAGGGATAGCGGGATCGTGCAAGAGGTCATTGCCAAGAGGTTTGCTAAGGCTTGGGGCACCAAGATGGAGATTGTGAGGATTTGTGGTGCTTCCAAGTCTTGGGAGGCCATGGGAGGAGTCACGATGATGGCTCTGGGGATTCTAGGGGCTTGGTTGGTGCTTCGAAGATCTGATAAATAAGGTGAAGCAAGAACCAAAGTCGGAGAATCAAGACTATAGAGAGAAGATTTTCTACAGGTTAGTCAACTCAGTCCAAAACTAGATCGGCAAAGTTTTAGTGCACAGGCAAATAGAAAGCTGCACGTTCAGAATTGCTGGCACGGCATAGGATTAGGCTGGCTAAGTTTTAGTGCACAGGCAAAATAGAAAGCTGTACGTTTGAAACTACTGGCATGGCACAGGACTAGGCTGGCTTAGTTTCAGACTGAGCCGACCCAGTGGAACTTAGCCAGCTCAGTGCTGAGACTGAGCCGGCTCAGTGTGCGGGCAGAGTTATGCGAGGGTCTGGGATGATCCTAGGGGTCTTAAGGCCTAGTTTGAGAGGTTTTAAGGGGGCTAATTCATGTATGGGTTGGATCTAAATCTAGAGGATGAGAGCATGGGATACATGGGTGTACATGAGCTCGATGAGTGCTTTCATGTATTGGGTTAGCCAGAAAATTTTTTGGTCAGGCCTAATGGCTATGTATAAATACATAGGTTGTATTAGGGTTTTCAAGATTGGAATCAATACAGACCTTTTCTCCCTCAACTCTCTTCTTCTCTTCTCTCTAGAGTTGCTGCCCTAGGATTCTTGAAGAAGTCCTAGAGAAGGGGGCATCTCCCTCAAGCCCAAGGAGGGAGGCGCTCCATCATAGATCCAGATGGAGGATCGGTGGTTTGCTACCCATAGAGAACGTCACAGGTTCTTTCTGGTCCATGCTAAAGATCAGGAGCTTCCACAACATGGTATCGGGGTGCTTGTGATGTCAAGGATGATTGGCGTTCCAGTGATATCATGGGTCTACAATTTGGTATCAGAGCTAGGTGATGCCTGAAACGTTGTGGACGATAATACATGTGGAACAGTCAGAGATACTTATCAAAAGTGGCTCAGTGATTGGACTATGGTGTGTTGCATTATGCTGGCTACTATGAGCGACGAGTTTAGTTATAGATTTAAGATGGCTCAGCCAAAGGACATGCTTCAAGTGTTGGAGGAGTCCTTTGGCACACCCGATGACGTGGAGAGGCATAAGACTTGTTGTGCCATCTTCAATGCTAGGATGCAGGATGGTGCCTCTGTCACTGATCATGTATTATACATGATCAAGCTGATAGAGCGATTGAGCAAGCTTGACTTTTCTTTGCATAAATAGCTTGGGAAGGATGCAATATTGAACTCATTGCCCAAGTCTTTTCTTCCATTCCGTACTCATTTTGGAATGACAAAGCCTAAAATAGATTTTCATGGGTTACTGGGATTGCTTCAGAACTTTGAGAAGGATCACCAACTCCAGAAGGAGTCGGTGAACATAGTGGGAGGTTCGTCTTCTGATTCTCGATCCTTTAGGAAAGGAAAGAACAACAAGAAAAAGAAAGCTAAGAAGGTGCAAGTTTAGGCTGGGACATCTGTGCAGGGCCAGACCAGGAAGATTAAGTCCAATAAGAGTCTAGCTGAATGCTTCTTTTGCAAGAAGTGGGGGCACTAGAAGAGGAACTATCCTCAGTACATTGCCTCTCTGGATCCAAACAGGCAGAGAAAGAAGCAAGTGGTTGCTGGGTAAGATATTTATATGATAACTCCTTGCAATTTTTCTATTTATGATATTATTAATCGGTATTGGATATCGGTAGTCCTTACCATATTTATAATTCATTGTAGGGATTGTAGGTCAGTAAGAGATTCGAGCAAGATGAAAGGTTTTTGAACATTGGAGATGGAAGACCAGTTTCAGTTCTAACTTTAAAAATTCTGAAACTTGTATTTGAGTCCCATACTATTATTCTTAGTGATTGTCATTTCTATCCCAGTTTCTTTTTGAATATTATTTCTATAGGTCTTCTGGCCAAAAATGATTATGAAATATCAATAAAAAAATAAATTTGTAATATCATTATGAATGGTGTTACTATTTTCTATGGACATTTGAATAATGATGTGCATATGCTATCACAATCTGTTAATATAGTCTATTCAACTGACAAGCACCCTAGATTAGATAGTGTGTCGGATATCTATTTATAGCACTGTAGGCTAAGTCATATAAACAAGAACAGGATAAATAGGTTGACTCAAGAGAGAATTCTCAAAGTTAGTGATAGTGAATCACTTCCAACCTATGAGTCATGTCTTTTTGGTAAAATGACCAAGTCACCTTTTACTGAAAAAGGTGAAAGAGCCACTGAGCTCTTAGGTCTAGTACATATTGATGTATGTGGACCAATGAGCACAAGTGCCAGAGATGGATATTTCTACTTCATTACTTTAACAAATGATCTATCCAGATATGGATATATCTATCTGATGAAACATAAGTCAGATTCATTTGAAATGTTCAAACAATTCCGAAGTGAAGTAGAAAAATAAACTAGGAAGAGTATCAAAACTCCTCGATCTGATCGAGAAGGAGAATATCTTTTCGATGAGTTTCTCATATATCTAGGAGAAAATGGAATTCTCTCCCAATGAACTCCTTCATGAACACCATAGCATAATGGTATGTCTAAAAGGAGGAATCAAACTCTATTAGACATGGTCCGATCTATGATGGATTTTGCCAGCTTGCCAATATCCTTCTGGGGATGTGCACTCGAATTAGCTTGTTATCTATTAAATAGGATTTCAAGTATGTCTATAGTTAAGACTCCATATGAGATATGGATAGGACGTAAGCCAGCACTTTCACATCTTAGGATTTGGGGGTGCCCGACTTATGTTAAACGATTAGTTACAGGTAAACTTGGACCTAGGTCTAACAAGTGTATGTTTATAGGATACCCAAAAGAGACCAAAGGATACTATTTCTACCATGTTAATGAACAAAAGGTGTTCGTCAGCCTTAAGACAATCTTTTTGGAAAAGAAGTTACTTGGTGAAGGAGCTGTTGCCTCTAAGGTTGAACTTGATGAAGTTCAATAGGTAGAAAAACTGACACCTATAGCTGAACCTGAGTCAAATTTAATTAGATCAGATCTAGAGACTAATGTAACTACACCATTAAGGAGATCCAATAGAGTACCGCATCATTTGAACAAATACTATGGTTTCTTGATCTAGGATGGTGATCCCATCGAACTCGATGAGAATAATGAGGATCTTATCATTTATATGGATGCTGTGCAGAGATCCGATTTTGAGAAATAGCTTGAGGCCATGAAATATGAAATGGAGTCCATGAAGTTCAACAATGTATGAACATTGGTTGACCCACCTAAAGAGGTTAAACCCATTGGGTGTAAATGGATATTCAAAAGAAAAAAGAGCACAGACAGAAAGGTGGAGACCTATAAAT
The DNA here is from genome assembly GCA_006176705.1 of Cocos nucifera. Classification (NCBI taxonomy): domain Eukaryota; kingdom Viridiplantae; phylum Streptophyta; class Magnoliopsida; order Arecales; family Arecaceae; genus Cocos; species Cocos nucifera. Next base: position 82,388 of record QRFJ01004255.1, on the reverse strand, counting down.
CCCATTTGGTTGATAAGGGGTATCGTCAACGTTATGGTATTGACTATGACGAGACGTTCTCTCCTATGGTAATACTCAAAGCTATTCGAATAATGCTTGCAATAGCTACCCATCTGAACTATGAGATCTAGTAGATAGATGTGAAGACAACTTTCCTAAATGGAGAGCTGACTGAAGAGGTGTATATGATACAATCTGAGGGGTTCACATCCACAGATGAGTCCAAGGTGTGAAAGCTTTAGAGATCCATTTATGGATTAAAGTAGGCATCTCGGATTTGGAACATGTGTTTTGATAAGGTGATCAAAATATATGGCTTCGTTAAGAAAGGAGAAAAGTCCTGCATTTACAAATGGGCAAATGGTCCAACAGTGGTATTTCTTATCTTGTATGTGGATGACATTCTCTTAATCGAGAATGACATCCCCATACTTTTGGTTGTCATCACAGTTCTCCATAAGGGATTTGGATGAAGCATCCTACATCCTAGGAATGAAGATCTATAGGGATAGATCTAAAAGGATGCTTGGATTATCTCAGTCTACGTACATAGATACTATACTGAAGAGGTTCTGCATGAAGAATTCTAAAAAAAACTATCTTTTGATAGGCCATGAAATTTCTCTCTCTAAGAAGGATTGTCTGACAACTCCTTAAGAGAAAGAGCGTATGAGTAAAGTCTCATATGCTTTGACAGTGAGATCTACATGTACGTCATGACATGTATGAGATCAGATGTGGCATGCTCACTAGGAGTAGTGAGTAGATACCAGTCTGACCCTGAAGAAAACCATTGGAAAGTGGTTAAAACCATCCTTAAGTATTTGAAAAATACTAAGGACCAATAGTTGGTTTATGGTGAGTCAGATCTAAAACTTATGGGATTTACAGACTCTGACTTTCAATCTGACCATGATGACAGTAGAAGCATGTCGGAATATATCTTTATACTAAATGGTGGAGCTATCTACTGGAAGAGTTTCAAGCAGCATACTGTGGAAGACTCTATTTGCGAAGCAGAGTACATCATAGCATCAGATGCCGTGAAAGATGTATGTGGCTGAGAAGGTTTATCATCGAGCTCAGAGTAGCACTCTTTCTAGATGGTCCGATCCTGCTCTACTGCGACAGCACTGGTGCCATAAGTCAGGCAAAGGAGCCAAAGGCACACCAACAGACAAAGCACATCTTGCACCGCTTTCACCTGATCCAAGAGATCATGAATCGAGGTGACGTCAACCTTCAGAAGATCGATCGAAAGAAGAACCTGGCTGACCCCTTCACTAAAGCTCTGATGATAAAGGAGTTCGACAACTACAAGTCGAAGATGGATATTACATACTGTGCTGAGTGGTTTTAGGACAAGTGGAAGTTGTTGGAAAATATGTCCTAAAGCCAATTATCAGCCTATTGATGGTTGAGCTACATTATATCTATAATTAATTTATTAATAAATAAAATATATTTTTGATATTTTTTATCATAAAGTATTCATCTTCTAACGAACTCCATTACTGTGATGAAGTTGTTAGGACTATTTAGCTTCGATAAAGAGAGGATTTATCAATTAGTCCTTAAATCTGTTCACAGCCAAATGATAGGCTGTTAATTAGGATGACAGCATCTTTGAGCATAGGTCACTATATGCCATATAGGTTGATTGTCCTCTTAACCAAGGAGTGTGGAGACACTAGTATGGCATACAGGTGAGATGTATGGGTACATCATCATTGAACATGATCAACTTTAAAGCATTCTACTATCGAGAATATCTCTGATGGGATATAGGTATAAGTGTCCCTTAGATTTAAGATCACCTCAGTAACTTGCAAGCAACTTACTATGCTTTGGTACCAAACTAATTGAATTTTTAATTCAGTAATGAAAGGCTTCTGGGCATAGTTAAGTACTTGCAAAGTCAGAGTGTGATCAAGATGGAATTGACCACTCCAAGAGTTGGAGAAAAATATATCACTGTATTTTAATATAGCAAAACCTTGATCAGGATAATCCATCAAATGGATTTGATATTTTAAAATATAATGTAGACAACCTTATCATAGTTGACAGTTGAACTCTGAGGTATTCTATAAGCATTTTGATCAAGGGGATGAATTATATGGAATCTATATCCACATGGATTCTAAGGATGTTGTTCTACACATTCGACCTATCTGATCATTGGGTACCATTGCTAGATGGCTACTTTGATTGGTACAAAAATTTATTCCTATGCTATTAGCTTAAGTTCAGATCTATAGGGTCACACACATTAGAGCTCATAATCTGATCGAATGGTTGATCAACGATTAAGAATCGTTCAAGGGTTAAATGATCAATATGATTGGTGTTTAACCTAGTAAAAGTATTGCAGGAGGATCGATTAGCAATTAGATTGCTAATTGACTTAATTTGATTAAGCTAGAGGATTGAGATTAAGTCTAATTAAATATGATTTAATTAGATTTGATTTGGGTTTGATTGGATCAAGTCCAATTGGTTTATTGGATAAGCCAAGTACAAGGAAGAACTAGTCCTAATTCAACTAGGACTTGGATCAACTCAATTTTTTAATTTGATTAAAAAAATAAATTAAAATTAAATATAATTTAATTTAATTAAATTTTTTAATTGGGTTAGGTCTTAATTTAATTGGATTGATTTACTTCTGGTTTGATTTGATTTAAGAAATCACATATGACCAAGTCAAAATAGGAATCCTAGTATGACTAGGATTCCCTATCCTTGCACCACCTTAGTCCCAACGCCCACCCTTCACACCCCCTTTGATTTTGCATGAATTCTCCCTACCCAAGAGAAGCCCACCACATTTCAAAGTCCTCCTCTTTCTTTCTTACATAGTAAATTAAGTGTGAACCAAGTCAAAGTAGGAATTGGTTTCGATTTCAAATTCTATGAGATAGAATTTTAGGAAACCAAAACTCTTCCTATAGTGCACCGATTCCACCTAGATCTTTTTTGGGATTTTCATGGCTTTTAGAGGGGTTTTTGTATGACAAAATCTGATGGTCCATAATAGAAAAGAAGAAGGAGGCGCCCAACTCTTGGGCGCCCCAAATCATGCCTTAATTGGACCTTCCTTACTAGATATTTGACCTAGAGGAGTGGTCCATGTCTCTCTATTTAAAATAAATTTTAGATTGATTTTTTTATGGATTCTAGATATTTGAGAGGGCTCTTGAGCATGAAAAAACTAGAGAAAAATTTATCTTGGGTGTGGGAATTTTAAAGATACCAATCAAGGTGTCTGGGTGAGAGAATAAAGAAGAAGAAGAGAGTCTTCTTCTACGGTTTTGTTCTACACCTCTTCCTCCATTATTTGTGAGCTTTTGAGAGGAGTCTAAGCATCACATATTATCTTCCTCAACTTCTGAAAATTGGAGAGTCCAGGTTTTGTAGAAGGATAATCCAAATCAATCATCAAAGAAGGATCAGTGCAGTTCTAGCAAACTATGTTGATTTTTGGATACCGAACTTTTGATCAGTATTCATAGGCTCGTGTAGATATCTCTTAGAGGTCAGATATGTGTGTGGCTTGCAACATCATCCTCAAGTCTGTATCAGTAAGTTAAAATATCTAACTTGCATAGATAATAAAAATCTGATCTCCTGTTAGTTATATGATTTTGATCTAGTATAGATCTGTGTTGATATGATCAACACTTCTTCTTTCTTTATGTTTATAATTTTTGATTTAATACCATGCAATAATCATGTAATAAAATCTTAGATCTAAATTTTTTTTATTTTTTTAAAAAATAAATATTAATTTATTTAAATCTTTCACTACCTAATCTTGAAAAAATTTTAAGATCTAGCTCTAAAACTCTAAATCTGGTTCCTTCATCACCTACATGGATACAATGCAAAGATCCAATTCTAAGAAAAGGCTTGAAGCCATGAAATCCTAAATAGAGTCCATGAAGGTTAATGATGTATGGATATTGGTTGATCTACCTAAAGGGATAAACCCATAGGGTGTAAGTGGGTCTTCAAAAGAAAGAGGGGTGTAGACGGAAAGGTGATATAAAGTCCGTTTGGATGTTAAGAAATATCATCAACATTATGGCATAGACTATGATGAGATGTTTTCTCCTGTGGCAATGCTAAAGTCTATTCAGATTATGCTTGCGATAGCTATCCATCTAGACTATGAAATCTAGTAGATGGATGTAAAGATAACTTTCCTGAATGGAGAGCTGGACGAAGAGGTATATATGATACAACTTGAAGGGTTCACATCCAGAGATGAGTCTAAGGTGTGCAAGTTTCAAAGGTCCATTTATGAACTCAAGCAGGCATCTTGAATTTGGAACATGTGTTTTGATAGAATGATCAAAATATATGGCTTCGTTAAGAATGGAGAAGAGCCCTACATATAAAAGTGCGCCAATGGTCCAGCAGTTGTATTCCTTGTATTGTATATGGATGACATTTTCTTAATCAAAAATGACATTCTTGCATTATAGAAAATAAAGATTTGGCTATCATCTTAGTTTTTCATGAAGAATTTGACAAAAGCTTCCTACATCCTAGAGATGAAGATCTATATACATAGAACCAAGAGATTTCTTGGGTTGTCCTAGTTTACGTACATCGATACTGTGCTGAAGCAGTTCTATATGGAGAATTTAAAGAAGGGCTATCTACCAATAGGCCATAAAATTTTTCTCTCAAAGAAAAATTGTCCGACAATACCTCAGGAGAAAGAGTGTATGAGTAGAATTTCATATGCTTTAGTAATGGATTCTATTATGTATGCCATGACATGTACGAGATCATATGTAGCATACCCACTAGGGATAGTTAGTAGATACCATCTAATCTAGGGGAGAACCATTGGAAGATTGTTAAAATCATCCTTAAGTATTTAAAAGATACTAAGGGCTAATGGCTTATTTTTGGTGAATCAGATTTGAAACTTGTGGGATTTATAGACTCCAGTTTTCAATCTGATTATGATGACAGCAAAAGTATGTTGAAATATGTATTGACTCTTAATGATGGACCTATTTGCTAGAAAAGTTTCAAGCAACAAACTGTAGCTTACTCAGTATGTGAGATAAAGTATATCATTGCATTAGATGCTGCCAAAGAAGCTATATGGCTAAGAAAATTCATCACCGAGCTTGGAGTGGTACCCTCTCTTGATGGTCCAGTTTTGCTCTACTGCGATAACTCTAGAGCCATTGCTCAGGCGAAGAAATCGAAGACACACCAGCGGACAAAGTATATTTTGCATCACTACCATCTTGTCCAAGAGATCGTGGATTGAGGTGACGTTGACTTTCAGAAGATCGATGGAAAGGAGAACCTGGCTGACCCATTCACTGAAGCCATTGCGGTGAAGGAGTTCAATAATTTCAAATCGATGATGGATATTAGATATTGTATCGATTGGCTTTAGTCCAAGTGAAAGATTGTTGGAAATTATGTCCCGAAGCCAATCATCAGCTTATAGATGATTGAGCCATTTCTTGTAATTGTATATGAATTATAAATGAATAAAATATTATTTTGGTATTTTCATCATAAATTTTTTTCATCTTCTAATAAATTCTTGTGCTGTGATGAAGTCCTTACGACTATTTAGAATTGATAAAGGATGATTTATCATTTAGTTGTTAAATCTGTTCGCGACCAAATGATATGTTGTTATTAAGGACGATAATATTTATCGAGTATAAGTCGTTGTGTGCCATATGGATTGGTTGTCCTCTTAACCAAGGAATGTAGAGATACTAGTGTGGCATGCAGGTGAGATGTAGGAATACATCTACACTAAATGTGACCAACTTTGAAGCTTTCTGCTATCAAGACTTGCTCCGAAGGAATATAAATTTAAGTATCCTTCCGACCTGAGATCACCATGGTGACTTCTAAGCAACTCACTATGTTTTGGTGCCAGACTACTTAAATTTTTAATTCAATGATGAAAGATTTTTGAGCATAGTCAAGTACTTAAGAAGTCGGTATATGAATCAAGATGGAATTGACCACTCTGAATTTTGAAAGTTATGTTAAATTATGTTTCAATTTAGCAAAGCCTTGGCCAAGATAGTCCTTGTAAGGAGTCATAAGACTGATTGCATTGAAACATGATATGGATGTACTTTTTAGAGTTGACAATTAAACTCATTCAAAACATAGAGGTCAAAGGGATGAATTACACGGTAACCATATTCAAGTAGGTCCTAAATGTTGCATTATGACTATTTGATCAATCCGAACGTCGGATACTATTATTAGATGGTCACATCAATTGATACAAAAATTGATTCTTGTGCTATCAACTTAGGTTCGAACCTATGGGGTCATACACATTAAAGATTCCTACCTGATCTGATGGTTGATATTGAGTCTCATTGGACTAGGACTCTATGATTAAGAATTCTACTAGACTAGAACTCTGTGATCAAGAGTCGTACTATATTGAGACTTTGAGTTCTACTTATCTACAACTCTATAACCAAGAGTTCTACTAGTCTATGACTTTATGATCATGAGTTTCACTCATTTAAAATACTGGGGTCAAGAGTCTCACTAGTTTGGGACTTTTTGATCAAGAGTTTCATAGAGATGAGACTCTACTACCTAGACACCCACTGGATATGGACCCTATGTTTATGGGAGGATTAATTAGTGATTTTATTACTAATTAACTTAATTCGATTGAGTGATGAGTTTTGGATCAAGTCTAATTGAATTGAATTCAATTGGATTTGATCCGATTAGGTTATGAGATGATCTAATCGTTGAGAAAGTATATTTCTTAATTTGATTAGGACTTAGACTTAATTAATTTTTTATTTGATTAAAATTTAGTTGAGCTAATTTAAGCCTAATTTAATTTGATTTATTATGGTCTAATTAGACCTAGCCAAATTAGTTTGGATTGGATCTTAATTGGATAATTTTTTGGAGTCTAGTTTGTCTAGTCTTCTTCTGCGCCATCCTTAAATTGCACCCACCTTTTTCTCCATGAGAATTCAAAATTCTCATAAGTTTTCCATGCACAAAGGGAGTTCACACCTAGTTTTCTGATGCCTTAAGTGGATAGTGTTTTGGTATCAACTCGCTCTGATACCAAATTGTTGGGATATCAGCTACTCTGATACCACTTGTTAAGGATCTAGTACCAAATTATTATGATAGGAAGAAGAAAGAAATAAAATAAGAAAATAATCAAGTACATGGATCAGCCTAAAAGCTCGCCTCCATGGGGCATGCAAAGCTTTACTATGAAAGAGAAAAATAGGTACAAGAGGAGAACACCCACTCTCAACTCATCATACATTGATCTCTCTCAACTAGAAGCTATCCTCACAAAAGCTCTCTCAAAATCTCAAGGAGACCCATAGAAGCTACAAGATGCTCTACCCTCACAGTCTTCTCGTCGAATGCTATGCACCTATTGCTTCTCTCTCTCGCGGGCTGCACGTACTCGATGCTCTACCAAGCTCCTCTCGGTGGTTGTCTGAGCCTCTCTACATGCCTCTCATGCATACGCGCCATCTTTTTTTGCTCCACAGCATCTCAGTCCTTTAAATAGGATGACAATCCTCTTCTCAATAGTTCACAGGAGTCCTAATAGGGCTCGTTCTCCTAATATGAGTCGAACATGTCCTTGATGGAGACTTGAAATATTTTCCAACCTTCAGATCATGACCGCAACCCTCCATAGCTGCTAGATCTTATGGTCCATGTGCAACTCCTGTAGACCCTTAGATTAATCATAATTCAAGTCCAAATAGAAAAAATCCCATCATGTTCTATTTGCCTCCGTCGAGCTGGCTCGACTACATCTCACCTGGACTCCTGCTGTCTGTTTGCCTAAGAGAGCCGACTCGATTATGGTTCGAGCCAGCTCGATCTCATGCTTGAGAGAGCTAGCTTGCCAGCTCGATGTCAATCCAAGCTGATTTGACTGCATATCAGAGTCAACCCAACTACTTTGCTGAAAACTAATTTTTTTCTTGCTGTGGGTCAAATTTGAGGCATCAAATTCTAATAATCTCCACCTCGACTCGACATTCAGCCTCCACCTGACTTTGAGAGTTTGTGATCCATCTCGTCCCCTTGCCTTGGGGCACACCTCCTGATCATGGATGGATAAATGTGGGAGATGAGCCAGGCCACTCGATCCCATCTTTATCATGAGCTGTGTCCACTTTGACCAAAGAATTGCTCGAAAAATTCTCCTATGATAATAGAAAGTTCACTCTGCAATGTCACCTCTTGTCCTCCCAAGTCTCCCATCTTGTGCCCGATCCATCTCCACCTGGAGCTCCACCTTGCACTGGGCTCCCTCTGGCTCCTGAAACTCCACCTTGCACTGGACTTCCTACCAGATAGTAATATTCTCTTGTCTTCTTCTTTCCCTCCAATATCATCCTATCATCATGCATGACCTTCAGGATTCCATCACCAGCTACTCACCTATAGCCATTTAAATCCAGTCTGCTCAGTGAGATAAGATTTCATCTAAAATCGAGTATGTATCGAACCTCTCCTAATCTCCTCACTGCACCATCATGTATCTTCCAGCTGACTGTCCTGATACCTCTAATTGCACAACTTGATCCATCCAGTAGATAAATAGTGCCATCACTGCTCTCTAGAGAGTCAAACTGCTCCTTTCTAGAATAAATATGATATGTGCATGGAGAATCTAAATCCACTGCTTACAAGAACTAGATACCTCATTAGATATCTTCAGGATATCATCCTCTGTCTTGCTACTAGCCATTGCTACAGTAGTCCTCATTCGATCCTTGAGTTGTGGGAAATCCTTGACTCGATACCCTAACTCGTCGCACTTATAGCATCTAATCTTGCTAGGATCTCTCATCTTGAATCTAGATCATCCTCCTCATGATCCTCTGTCGCTCTGTCTACTGCCTCCTGTCTCCTACTTCTCCAAAAATCACCAAAGCTGAGTTGCCACCATTTGAGCTCGAAGCTAGGTTCTCTATCTTGAGAACCTTATTTTGGAGTATCGCTGTAGTGACCTCGTCCATCTTGATGGTGCTCTTTTCCACTAGAAGAGCAGTCACCAAGGACTCATATGATGGGAGGAGCGATGCTAGCAAGACCAACGCCCTGGTCTTCTCCTTAACTTTTTCACCAATACTGAGAAGGTCGGTGAGGATCTTTTGAAAGTTGGATAGATGCTCCCACACACTCTGGCCTTCATCCATCCATAGATGGTAGAACTATCTCCAAAGGAATAGCGTGTTAGTGAGCAACTTCGCCATGTACAACTCCTCAAGCTTTGACCATAGTGCCGTCGAAAAAGTCTCACCAAGTATATGGATCACCACATTATCCACTGGGTACAAGCAAATCATGCTCACCGCCTGCATCTGGATCCACTTTCAATCCTTCACCTCTATGGTGGCTGGCATCTCATCATACAAGAGAGCATCAATCAATCCATATTGGATGAGGACATCCTTTACCCTTGCTTGCCATAAGAAGAAATTACCCTTTCCATCAAACCTATTGATCTCCATCTTGATTGTGCTTATCTTCTCCATATTCTTCAATCTCTATCCACTGCTACAATCTATGCTCTGGTACTATCTGGCTCTGATACCAATTATTGTGGTATCAACTCGCTCTGATACCAAATTATTGGGATATCAACTACTCTGATATCACTTGTTAAGGATCTAGTACTAAATTATTATGGTAGAAAGAAGAAAGAAAGAAAATAAGAAAATAATCAAGTACATGGATCAGCCTAAAGGCTCACCTCCATAGGGCATGCAAAGCTTCACTATGAAAGAAAAAAATAGGTACAAAAGGAGAACACCCACTCTCAACACACCGTACATAAATCTCTCTCAACTAGAAGCTATCCTTACAAAAGCTCTCTCAGAATCTTAAGGAGACCCATAGAAGCTACAAGATGCTCTACCTTCACAGCCTCCTCATCAGATGCTATGCACCTGTTGCTTCTCTCTCTTATGGGCTACACGTACTCGACCTCTGCCAAGCTCCTCTTGGCGACTACCTGAGCCTCTCTATGAAAGATCTAGGAAAGGTATCCTTTATTCTAAAAATTAAGGTCTATAGGGATAGATCGAATAGGATGCTGGGTCTCTTATAGAAAATGTACATAAAGAAAGTGTTGAAGAGGTTTAGTATGGAAAACTCCAAGAGGGGTTTAGTATCCTTTAGATATGGCATTCATCTCTCCAAGAAGACATGTCCTAGCACACCTGAGGAGATTAAACGTATGAGCAAGATCCCTTATGCTTCAGTAATATACTACTACAAAAAAGGATTACGATAGTGGTTCGTAACCACTGCCATAACTCAAAAAACCACTGTCATAGGCTATGGCAGTGACTTTTTAACCACTACTACTGCAACCATCACCGTAGCTCTATGGCAGTGATTGTTGTAGTGGTTGTTTGACTCGCTGTCGTAGATAGCCTATTACAGTGGTTTATAAACTGCTTTAGTAGATTAACCTATAGCAGCAATTATGTAACCGCTGTCATAGGTTATCTATAGCAGCGATTATATAACTACTACCATAGGTAATCTATAGCAATGGTTTCTTAACCGCTGCCATAGGTCTAATACAGTGGTTGACACCATTTGCACCAGAGACCTATGGCAGTTGTTGGCACGGATATGGCAGCGATTATAAAATTGCTGCCATAGATCTTGAATAATTAAAAAATTAAAATTTTTATTTTTTTATATATTTTACCTGATAAATATAGATATATAACATAAAAAAATAAAATAAATATAAAAATTATTTTAAAATGTTAAAATTTTATTATCGAATAAAATTTATTATAATATTTTTTAAAAAAATAAAATACATCAAAAATCTCCTAAATCTACCTCATCGTCGTCATCATCAGAAGTCGGAGCTGAAGCTGGAGCTAGTGCTGGAGCCAGAGTCAAAGCTAGAGCTGGAATGTGGGCTAATATATCCTCAAAGCCCATGACTTCAAAATGCATGCTGAGCATCGACATCATGTCTCTCACGATGCCCTCTAGATGAGATACGCGCTCCTCAGCCCGATCTGCCCGCATCGCAGCATGATCTGTCTGTGCCAACGCCTCTTCAAGCTCCTTCCGACCGACGACATTGAAAGTCTGTGAGGAGACACTCGTCTCAGACCAGTAGCCCATCGACGTGTGTCCGGGCTTGCATCGGATCCTCCCAGAGTGCTCAGGCCCCAAGACTTGAGACAGATGGTCATGGGGCCCAGAGGTATCCAGGCCATCATGACCTACAATGTTAATGAACATTAATCAATATAATATGTTGAACAATAATATTAGTATAGCATCAATAAATAGTCTCTAATATGTATGCTAATCAATTGACGGATCTATCATTATGCAATATAATAAACAAAAGCAACAAGATATAAACATCCAAAAAATATTATGCAATAAATTCTACAACATGAATTACATTCATAAATAATTAAGGATGAGCAACAGTCATAGATCCAATCTCTTACATGAATCTTGATGTTAATCCAAAAACCTGAAAGAAGAACAAAGTAGATGATGGTGGCACCTTAGGACTTAAAGTTGGAACCTTAGAGAGACATATCAAATTCTATTCACTCAGAAGCTGAGTCGGCTCCGTGCCTAAGACAGCTGGCTCGATGCTTGAGACATCCAGCTCGGGTCCTCCCCTAGCCTACTCGATCATGGCTCGAGCCAGCTATGCTGCGTATTCAAGCCTGCTTGGCTGTGTGCCATCCCCACGATCACTCGCTCTCTTCCTCTCTCGATCTCTCTCATCGACGATGGCGGCTAGGCCGAACCCCTCCCTCCCAGCTTTTTCATCTCTCGATCTTCCTTTCTCCCTCTCTCGATCTACCTCGCCAGCGAGGCCGGACCCCATTCCTCCCTCTCTCACTCTCTCGATCTTCCTCACCAGCAAGGCCGGACCCCATCCCTTCCAGTGATGCCAGCGAGGTCGGACCCCCTCCCTCCCTCTCTCGCTCTCTCGATCTCCCACTCTCCCTCTCTCAATCTCTCTCGTCGGTGAGGCTAGACCCCCTCCCTCCTAATGATGGTGGCGAGGCTGGACCCCTTCCCTCCCAATGATGGCAGTGAGGCCCGATCCCTCCCTTCCTCACTCCCTCTCTCGATCTCTCTCACCGATGATAAGGATGAGACCAGACCCCCTCCCTCCCTCCTCCCTCCCACTCTCAATCTCCCTTACCAGCGGCTGGCAAGCAACCAACCCTCCCTCTCCTAATCTATTGGTCTCCCTCTCAGTCTCTCCATTTTTTAGTTTCAGATCTCGAAATCGGATCTTACATTCTGAGATCTATTAGGGTCTAGGTCTAGTACTTCAAGTATAGACCCATTGGGTATACGAGTTTGGATCTGGTACCAGTAATTAAAATTGAATCCAAATCTGAATATCTAGATTCTGATCCAAATCTAATCCATTGATAGATCTAGTCCACAGCCGCCAACATGGCACAGCCCAAGGCCACCACCATGGCACGACCCAAAAACTATGGCATGTACATAATTATAATATTTATAATAAATATTTATAATATTTAATATAAATATTTTATAAATTATTATAAATATACATAATTAATAAATAATACTATAAAATTAAAAAAAATTATACTTGCGGCTATAGAGAGCGGGTCGCACCGAAAGCTTCGAGGATCACCGACGATAATGCTAGAGGAGGACGATGATACTAGAGGTAACCTATAAAACAAAAATAAAATAGTGAGATAGAGAAGAAAGAGAAAGAGAAAAGAGATAGAGAGCAGAGGCAGCCGGGGCTGGGGGGCTAGGGGGAGGGGGCACAGTGACGAGGAGGCCCGGGAGGGATAGTGACGGAAGGATCGATAATTGGGAGGTGAACTGTGGGGAGGGGGGTCAGGTCGGGGTGGCGGGGAGGGGTGGCTGGGGATGGGGGGGCTGGGGGTGGGGGGTGGCAGGATGGTGGGGAGGGGTGGCTGGGATGGGGGGAAGGAGGGGCAGTCGGGGGGAGGGTGGGGGTTCGGGTGGGGGATGGCGGGGAGGGGCGACCGAAGATGGGTGGTCTAGGGGGTGGTAGGGTGGTGGGGAGGGGCGATCGGGGATGGGGGGAAGGAGGGGCAGTTAGGGGGAGGGTGGGGGGGCTGGGGTGGGGAGGAGCGGTCGGGGGATGCGAAGAAGGAGGGCGGCTAGGGGGAGGGTGGGAGGGCCGGGTGCGGGGTGGCAGGGAGGGACGGTCGAAGATGGAGGGGCTGGGGGGTGGCAGGGTGGTGGAGAGGGGCGATCGAGGATGGGGGGAAGGAGGGGCGGTTGTGGGGAGGGTGGGGTGGGGGGCCGGGTGGGGTGTGGTGAGTGGCGGGGAGGAGCGGTCGGGGATGGGAGGGAAGGAGGGGCGGTCGGGGAGGGTGGGGAGGTTGGGTGGGGGTGGGTGGTGGCGGGGAGGGATGGTCGGGGATGGGGGCCGGAGGGGGAGGGGAAGGAGGGGCGACACCGATCGAGGGGGAAGGAGGGCCGGCATCGGTCGGGGGGGAAAGAAGCCTCACCAATGATGGAGAGGAGGGGGAGAGACAGAGAGAGAGATCGAGCGCATACGGAAGGAAAGCAAAAAAAATTTGAAGATCTTTAACCTAACCTATGGCAGCGATTATCGGACCACTACCATAGATCTACGACAGTGGTTATCCAAAATCGCTACCATAGATCTACGGCAGTGGTTCTATAGCCACTGTCGTAGATCTATAGCAGTGATTTTTGATAACTTCTTTCATAAGTTGAAAATAATTTTTTTTTATTTTTTTTAAATATTATATAATTTTAAAATTTAATACCCATCTTCACCGTTCATTATCTAAATAATTATCATTAGAATGTCATCGCAAAAGGTCGCCTCGATCCGATGGCCCTAGCTTCATCGATTAGAAAAATTTGATTTCAACAATCACAAATGATGATGTGATGATCTGATAGATGGAGATCTTCGATGGATCCAAAAATCTGCAATGATGATCTTGATGATGTTTGTAGCATACTATCAAAATTTTACTTCAATCGAATATCATGATCATGGTCAATTTAGTATGAAATAATTTCGATCATTAAATTAGAAACAAGCGATCAAAAGGTTAAATGACATCCAATTATGAGATAATTTTTTAGTTAAATAATTTTTGTTATAATTTTAAATATTTTATATGACAATGATAGTAAAATTCAAATCATTTTTATATAAACTGTTCATGTTAAGCAGATATTGCAAAAGCACGAGCATAACAACTAATGAAGTTTTCGAATGGTTATCAGAAGATGTATAGTTTTAGATTGTTTTTCATTTCATGAGTTGAATTTTATAATCACCATCATAAAAAATAATTAAAGTAGTAGCCAAGATCATTTATAAAAAAATTATCTCTTAATCGGACACCGTTTGGTCCTTTGATCACTCATTTATCATTTAATGGTCGAAACTAATCTATACTAAATTGACCAAGATAATGATATCCAACTGAAGTAAAACTTTGATAGTATGCATATGCTACAACCATCACCGAGATCATCATTGTAGATTTTTGGATCCATCTAAGGTCTCCATCTATCAGATCATCGCATCATCGTTCGTGGTCGTCGAAATCAAATTTTTCTGATCGAGAAGCTAGGGCCATCGGATCGAGGTGATCTTTTACGATGACACTCTAATGATAATTATTTAGATAATGAATGATGAAGATAGAATTAAATTTTAAAATTATATAATATTTAAAGAAAAAAATATATGGCAGCTATTACAATTAATTGCTGCCATAAATAAGCTTATAGCAATGGTTCCTACTAATCGCTGCTACAGATCCGACTTATGGCAGCGGTTATTTATAACCGCTGCTATAGGTCCGACCTATGGCAGTGGTTTTCGTTAACTGCTGCTATATGTCGGACCTATAGCAGCAGTTACAGAAATCGCTGCCATAGGTCCGATCTATAGCAGAGGTTAAAAAAAACCACTACTGTAGGATCTATGGTAGCAATTTATAATTACAAAAATCACTGCCATAGATTCGATCTATAGCAGCGGTTAAAAAAAAATCGCTGCTATAGGATCTATGGCAGCGATTTCGAAAATCGCTGCCATAGTATGTGCTGTCATAGACCATTTTTGTAGTAGTGATAGGGAGCCTCATGTATTCCATGCTATATACACAACCTAATATTGCCCATGCTGCGAGTGTCATGAGTAGATATCAGTCAAATCTAGATAAAAAGTACTAGACTTCTATGAAATATATCCTTAAGTACTTGAGAAGGACTAAGGATATATTTCTAGTTTTTGGTAATGAAGAACTCCATGTCCAGGGGTATACAGATTCGAATTTTATGTTCGACATAGATCATCGAAAGTCGACGTCTGAAAGTCTGTTTATTTGTAATGATGGAGCTATCAATTGGAAGAGTTCCAAATAGATAGTGATAGCAAACTCCCCCATGGAACCAGAATGCATCGCTACATTAAAGGCTGCAAAGGAGGCATTCTGATAGAAGAAGTTCACCGCAGAGCTCAGAGTGATGCCATCAGATGCCGTCCCTCTATACTATGACAATAATGGCACCATAGCCCTAGCTAAGGAGTCGAGGTCTCACCAAAAATCCAAGCACATTGAGTGGCGATACCACCTCATCCACGATTACCTTAAGAAGGGATACGTCGAGGTCAAGAGAGTCGACACTGCAGACAATACAGTTTACCTATTAACAAAGTCATTGAGCCAGCAGAAGATCGAAGCCCACCTTGAGAAGATGGAACTTAGATTTGTAGCCAATTAGCTTTAGGTCAAGTGGGAGTTTGTTAGATGTGTATCCTAGAAGCCAGATTGATTGACACTTATAATACACTTCTAAGGATAATTTTATAATTTTGACTATAAATTAATAAATAGATTATTTTCTATCACAGTGTGTATTTAAAAGTCTCTATGATACATTCTTTGAGTTAATGATAATGACAATTCATATTTTCAAGAGTTGAAAATTTAAGATATGAATTTTTAAAATTAACTTATAAACTGCTTCCAACCATAGGATCAGCACGAGGATGGTGATTGATTCAAAAGATTGGTGTATGATTGCTTTCTTAGGATAGATGTATCTGTGAGCTTAGAAGTGGCACTCTCAAGTCTTGAAAATATGAGAAGATAGGTCATAGAAAGATGGGAGTGAGCCGAAAGAAGAATTAGTCTCAATAGTAAAGTTCAAAAATTGGATCAGCTCACTCTGAGACTGAGCCAGCTCACTCTGAGACTGACCGGCTTAGTTGAAAAATGGGTCGGCTCAATCCAAGATTGGGTCAGTTAGATCTTAGAGAAAAATCCAGATAGAGAGCAACATTTTTGGGCTGTTGGCATGGTACACAACTGGTAGGCTCAGTCTGGGACCGAGCCGACCTAGTCGCAGGTTAGCCAGCTTAGTCTGAAACTAGGCCAACTCAATTTTCGTGGGTTATTATTTTGTGTATGTGGGTTGTTTGAGTTTGGAATGTTTTTCTATGAGCTTGGACTTGACCCTTTGTAAAGTATATATACTAAAAATAGGTCAAGGTTATAAGAGTGCTGAAATATGCTGAATAAAAGCTATTTTCTCTCAGAAATCTCTTCTTCTCTTCTTCTCTATTCCTTGATTTATTTGATTATGCTTCTGTAGAGATCTCTGAGAAGTACTTCCTTATTACTTGGTTAATCACCGATGGCCACGTCGATTTGTGTGAGAAGAGCGCATATTTTCAATATTTGGTATTAGAGCGGTGTTGCGTGGAATGAAGGAAGACACCTAGGATTTACTACATCCAAGATTTGTTGCATCAGGTTTTATCCTAAAACTTTTAGTTTGCTTCGTAGTTGTCTCAAGATTAAGGTGGAGATTGTTTACATGGAGGAATGGCGATACATAAGTTTGGAAAGAGGATCTAGAGCTAGTTAGATCTTCTTTGAAGGATAGTTTTACTGGTGTGTGATTGTGAAGGGTGTTAGAGATCTGTTCTTGACTTGTTTGAAGTCATGAGATCAAGTGGATTCAAGGTGAATTTTGAGAAGTTCGATGGTAAGAAAAACTTTACTCTATCATAGCAAAGAGTAAAGAACTTGTTGGTTCAACAGAGGATCTACAAGGTCATGACAAAAGAAAGGCCGGAAAAGATCAATGCTGAGGATTGAAAAGAGTTGGAGGAAATTGCTTTTAGCACAATCTGGATGTGCTTGGCCGATCAGGTTTTGCCCGAGGTTTGCACAGAGACTATGGCAAAGGGGCTCTAGGAGAGATTGGAGAATACATGCATGGAGAAGAACATGACAAATAAGCTATGGTTGAAGAAACAACTGTATAGTCTAAGGATGCCCTAAGGCGAAGATCTTGTTGCACATATCCAAAGGTTCAATCATGTGTGTTCTGAGGTGATGAGTTTGGATGTGAAGATCGATGAGGAGGATCGAGTATTGCTGTTATTATGTTCTCTCCCAGGTTCGTATGATGGTCTCATAACAACTCTAGTTTATGGGAAGAAGATCCTAAACTATGAAGAGGTTGTTGGTGTGCTCAGATCAAATGAGCAAAGGGAGAAGATTTGCAAGGGAGACCCTAAGTCTGAGATCTTGGTCGTGAATGAAAGATAGGGAAGATCAAATGAAAAGACAAGAGGGAAATCCAAGGATAGGTCAAAATCTCATGATCAGAGGAAGATGACATTCAAATGTTATAAATGTCATCAGCCTGGATACCTGAGGAGAGATTGTCTCCTTTTGAGATCAAAAAAAGGGAAGGCCAGCAACAAAAATGATATAGCTTTTGTGAGCAGTGGAGAAGATCTATTGTTGTATCATATGGATCCATAGAGTGCGATACTATGTGGATATTAGATTCAGCATGCTTGCACCACTATACTTCTCATCGAAAGTGCTTTGCTACCTACCAGAAGGCTGATGGTGGAAGTGTCAGCCTTGAAGATGATCACCCATGCAAAGTAGCTAGAATTGGCTCTGTCAGGATGAGGATGTACGATGGGATCATTCATACATTATTAAATGTCAAGCATGCACTGGAGTTGAAAAAGAATTTAATTTCTTTGGGCTACTTAAAGGAGCAGGATTATGCTTTTAGTAGCCAGGCTGGGAGTGGATGTTTGAAAATTTTTAAGGAAGCTTTGGTGGTAATGAGAGGTAGAAGACTGGGCAACAATCTTTACAGAATGGAAGGCTCAGTGGTAAATGATAGTGTAGAGGTGCTAGCAGCGGTACAGGAGGAGCAGATTTTATATTGACTGTGGTACTATCGGATGGGTCATATGAGTGATCGTGGGCTCACAGAACTAAGCAGAAGAGGTATGATCCCAGCCCTGAAGGAGGCCATAGATCTTTGTGAGCCGTGTATCTTTGGAAACTAGCATAGAGTGAAGTTTGCTAGAAGTACCAAGCGTAATGAGGGAGTACTGAATTTAGTGCACTCGAATGTGTGGGGACCAGCTCCTGTATCAGCTAGAGGTGGGGCAAAATATTTTATTACTTTTATTGATGATTTTTCAAGGAAGGTATGGATTTATCTAATTAGAGAAAAATCAAAGGTGTTTGTTCGGTTCAGAGCTTGAAGAGCTGAAGTAGAGAAGGAGTCAGGAAGATAGGTAAAGTGTCTAAGGTCGGACAATGGAGGGGAGTATACTAGCCTGAAGTTCAGGAGATACTATGAGGAAAATGGCATCAAATGCCATTACACGATGAGGATGACTCTCCAACAAAATGGTGTCATGAAGAGGATGAACCGAACACTGATCGAGAAGGTACGGAGTTTGAGGCTGTAGACATCACTCCCAAAGTCCTTTTGGGGTGATGCTCTAATTTTTTCTTATTTTCTTGTAAACAACTTCCCTCATTATAAGTTGAATGAAGGCATTCCAGAAGAGGTCTGGAGTGGAAAGAAGGTGAAGCTTGGCCACTTGAAAGTCTTTGGTTGCACAGCCTATGCACATGTGGAGGCAATCAAGAGGAGCAAATTAGATCTAAAATCTCAAAAAATGACATTCATAGGGTATCCACAGGGAGTCAAGGGGTACCTGCTGTGGGACTCTCAGGCACAGAAGTCAGTGATCAGTAGGAACAATATCTTTGATGAGAAGAGCATCTTAAGGAGGTCTGGGATAGATGAAACTAGAGAAACAAAGGTGAACAATGGTGGCCAGTCAGAGAATGATGGCATGCAAGTTACATCCACTTATTG
The DNA here is from genome assembly GCA_006176705.1 of Cocos nucifera. Lineage (NCBI taxonomy): Eukaryota > Viridiplantae > Streptophyta > Magnoliopsida > Arecales > Arecaceae > Cocos > Cocos nucifera. The sequence goes on along the minus strand of QRFJ01004255.1, from coordinate 63,122 downwards.
GAGTGTTCCTATTGAGGTGGAGCTGGGCAAAAAAGTATTGTCTCAAATTGAAAATCAGCATGGAGGGCCGATAGTTCAGACAGATGTGCAGGAGCAGCCACAGACATCAGACAGAGATGTGCCAGTGGGAGTGGCTTTGCGTCAGCCCCAGCATACTATTAGGAGATCGGTCAGATATGGCATTGATGAGGTTATCTCCTATGAACTCATCACTACTAATAGAGATCCAAAGAATTATGCAGAGGCCATGGAGAGTGAGGATCATGATTCATGGATGCAGGTCATGATGGAGGAGATGAAATCACTTGAGAAGAATCAGACATGGCAGCTAGTGGATCTTCCAGAGGGTGCTCGACCTATTGGCTCAAAGTGGGTGTTCACAATGAATGAAGCACCTTTAGAACAAGGTAGAGTCAGATTCAAAGCAAGGCTGATAGCAAAGGGATACTCACAAACTGAAGAGATTGACTACATAGAAATTTTCTCTCTTATGGTGCGTCATACATCTATTCGAATTTTGCTGTCATTGGTGGCATAGCATAACATGGAATTGGAATAGATGGACATGAAGACGGCCTTCCTTCATGGGACTTTAATGAAAAGAATCTACATGAAGCAGCCAGATGGTTTCATGGAGATGGGACAGGAAGAAAAGGTGTGTTTACTCAGAAAGTCTTTGTATGGCTTGAAACAATCCCCTTGTTAGTGGTATCGAAGGTTTGATAGCTTTGTCTTGAACCTAGATTTTAGTAGATGTGAACATGATTGTCATGTCTACATCAAGGATATAGATGAGGAGGATGTCCTGTACCTATTATTGTATGTAGATGATATGTTCATAGCCAGTAGAACCATGGATGCTGTGAAAAGGTTGAAGAGGGCATTATCATCTAAATTTGAGATGAAAGATTTGGGTCCAGCTGAGAAAATTCTTGGAATGAAGATTTGTAGAGATAGGTGCAAAGGAGTGCTCCATTTGTCATAAGAAAAGTATGTCCAGAAGGTTCTGAAGAGGTTTGGAATGGAGAAGGCCAAACCTACAGAGATGCCATTGCCAAGCCATATGTCTCTCTCCAAGTTACAGTACCCCCAGTCAGAAGAGCAGAGAGAGTACATGGAATGAGTCTCTTATGCAAATGTTGTAGGTAGTATGATGTACACTATGGTGTGCTGTAGACCAGATATAGCACATGCTGTGAACACGGTTAGTAGATACATGGCTAACCCTAGGAAAGAACACTGAAAAGCATTAAAATGAATATTGAGATATCTTCATGAAACAAGGGATTATGATTTGGTGTTTGGTGGACAACCGGAAGGATTTGGAGAACAATCTATGAAGATGTGTGAAGGTTCAAGTCCTCTACAAGAATTTGTTGATGCAAATTATGCTGGTGATATTGATACAAGGAGGTCTACTACTGGATACCTCTTCTATGTATATAGTGGACCGATGTCTTGGAGATCAACCCTTCAGCTAATCATGGCTTTGTCTATCATAGAGGTCGAGTACATTGGGATAATAGAGGCTACAAAGGAAGCTCTTTAGCTTAGGAGGCTGATTGATGAGTTAGGGGTGGAGTAGAGCAAGGTTATACTATTCAGTGATAATCAGAGTGCTCTGTTGTTGGCACAAAACCCAGTCTATCATGCACGCACAAAGCATATAGACGTGAGGTACCACAATATCAGAGAGCTGGTGGAGGAAGGTAAAGTGGAACTGATGAAAGTGCATACTAAGAAGAATCAATTTGATGCACTCACAAAGGTACTCTCCAGAGATAGGTTTCAAAGATGTGTGGCATGGATGGGTCTGTTGAGAAGAGATGAGTTCACAAGGACTTAGAAGTACCAAGGTAGAGAATGTGAGCTTAGAAGTGGTACTCCCAAGTCTTGAAAATATGAATAGATAGGTCATAGGAAGATGGGAGCGAGCCGGAAGAAGAATCAATCTCAATAGTAAAGTTTAGAAACTAGGCTAGCTCACTCTGAGACTGAGCCGGTTCAATTGGGAATTAGGTCAACTCAGTCTAGGATTGGGTCAGCTAGGTCTCAGAGAAAAATCCAAATAGAGAGCAGCATTTTCGAGCTATTGGCATGGTACATAATTAGGTCGGCTCAGTCTGGGACTGAGCCGACCCAATCGCAGGTTAGCCGGCTCGGTCTGAAACTGGGCCAACTCAATTTTCATAGGTTATTATTTTATGTACGTGGATTGTTTATATTTGGAAAGTTTTTCTATGAGCTTGGGCTTGATCCTTTGTAAAGTATATATACTGACAAAAGGTCAAGATTGTAAGAGTGTTGAAATGTGCTGAATAAAAGCTCTTTTCTTTCAAAAATCTCTTCTTCTCTTCTTCCCTATTTCTTGATTTATTTGATCATGCTTTCACAGAGATCTCTGAGAAGTACTTCCTTGTTGCTTGGCTAATCACCAATAGCCACATCGATCCATATGGAAAGAGTGCATATTTCCAACAGTGTCTTGAGTTTACGGTATGGAGACATCGAAGCGAGAGTATAGATACTCGTTAAAGAATGAGGGAACTGAGCATGACCACCTCAAGTAGTTACAAGAAAGTCTACCTTTTCGTCGATGAATGACTCGATGTTGCAGTGGTGTGTATGGTTCTTTGATCTAAGGTGCATCGATAGTTCACCTTGAGGGTGTTATAGTTTGACTACACCATAACTCGATCTCCTAGCCATTCGAAATCTTGAGGCGTATGTTGGCTATAGCATATTCATTGTAGGATTGGATTGCACCAATAGGGGATCTATCTATCTCGGTAGACGAGGAGCAGCCCTATGATAATCATGAGATTGAGTCCTTAAGCCCATGGCCATGGTAGAGTGAATATGATAGAAAGAGTTTATATTAGGTTTTCATATTGGACTCAAATCGAATGATTAATTCATATGATGGATATTGGGTTTGACAAGTTTATCTTAACCCTAATCCAGTCGGGGCTCAAGATAGAAGAACCCAATCACACAGGTAGCTAATCGAGAGATTTACTTTTAGTTTTGATGGGTTGCCACTATATACTGCTAGGTATCACTGGTGAATTTTTGGAGCAATTAGAATGATTTTGATGATCGATCATTCTAATTGTATGAATCAGAAAAGTTATAGTCCATCGAAAGGTATTTTGATGATGTTGATGATAGAGATCGCGACATGTCTCATTACCATACGAAACTAAACATAACTAGATTACACAAACAAGATTTTGGGTCTGGATATCATCAATTGAGCTAACCCATTTTGATTGATTTGGATTAGATCCAATCAGGTTCAAGGTAATCGTGTTAGCACATGATTGAGCCTGACTTTCTTCTTTTGTAATCTTTCTGATTCATCACAATCAAGTCAAATTTAATTTGACTTATTTCTATATTTTGAATGGATTTATTTTCATCTGATTGGAATAAGTCCAAGTCAGATTAATTGTAGAAATTAAATCCATTCATAGTCAAATTAGACTAGGGTCAAAAGTTGACCTAATTGAGAGAGTTGAGAGTCACCTGATCAGAGACTTCTAGAAAATTCTTTAGAAATAGGTTTTCTCTAATTTTTGGATATGTGGTAGGGCTCGAGACATTCTATGGATGTGCCAAATTTTGTAATTTATGGTAAAGTTTTGACTGAGATATGATAGAGTTTAATTTGGATCAAAGTCTTGAAGGGAGGAGTCCCATGTGCCATGGACTCCTCCTCATCCTTTCTTCACACCACTTTGGGAAGTGTTTTGGGTGACCAAACTTATTGAAGACCAGGTTTGAGACATGGGCTATCAGGTAGGAGTCCTAAGTAATCAAGCAAACAAGTTGCTTGATCACTTAGGAGTCTTAGATGGCGCATAACATAAAAACCCTTCTCATGCCATATTGATGCAACATAAAAAATATTTTCCCATGCCCAAAAGGCTGTTGCCCCTTCCATCTTCCATACCCTCTCTGATCCTCTCTCTCCCCTTCTTCTAAGTGCCAAAGGTTAGAAATAAATTTGAGAAGAAGATCTAATTAATATTGAGAAGATTTCAGCATCTATGCGACGGTGTTCATGAGACGGACAAGCAGCCTTCTCAAATTATTTTGAAGGTTCTTTAGATCAGATCCAGATTTGATCTTTGGAGAAAAGATTAATGAGAAAAAAATGTCCAAATATTGCTCAAGTAGATACTGGTAGAGGCCAGGCGTATGCGTGGCTCCTTCCAGAACCTCAGGATAGATCAGGATTATTGCAAGATAATCTGATTACCCAAAACAAGGTATGAAATTAAATTAGATTTAATTTTATTTTAATCTTAATATTACATCTTAAAGGATCAAATGCAATATATCTCATATTTGATTATGATCTTAGAAGGAAAATTTTTAAAATATTTCTTTAGATGTAATCAGATCTGAACGATCCTGTGCTGAAAAATAGGATTTTTCCTTCAAATGGTATCAGAGCCAGGTTAGTAGTTCTTCAAATCTATCTTAGATTTAATTTTATTTTTATTTATGATATAATATTAAAAGATTTTAGATTTCACATCAGATGTGATTAGATTTGAAATCAAAAAATTAAAAATTAAATCATTTAGATCTAATATGTATGAGATGCATGATTAGACTAGGTATAGAATAGTTCTATAGTCTAGTATGATCATGTATTTAATTTAATTAAATATAATTTTAAATCTATTTAATTTTTATTTTTTTGATATTATAATTATTATAATTAAATCTAAAAATAAAAAATAAAATTTTTAATTTTTGAGTTATTCATATGAGATATGAAAGATGCATGCTTAGACTAGTTATAAAATAGTTCTACAAAATAGTTTTATTTGATGTGATCAAATTTAAATTCTATTTTTATATTTAATATATGATATTTTAGATCTAAAAGTATGCATGATTAATTGACTTATGATATATGAGATGTATGCAAAATATGTATAAGTTAGATCATTAATTATATATAAAATATATGATTTAGATTTAACTAGTTTTGTAGTATAAATTATATTTTTGATTAAGATGTTCCCCATGGTCGTTCGATCATAAGAACTAAGTAGAATTTAAAAGCCCTCTCCTCCCATTCGATAGGATGGTCTTATGATGTGTAAGGGTGCTGCACATTCATTTTTAATCAGAAATCAAAACTTATTTTTCTACAAAATCCTACATCCTGAAACCCTAGGATTTTATTATATGTTTTGTTTATGAACCCAAAACTTAATTAAGAATGAAGATTATAAAATTAATTAGATCTAAAAATTATAAATTTTTAAATCTAAGATATATTCATAGGATGAGAATCCTCTTCTCAGCAATTCATAGGAGTCTTAACAGGACTTGTTCTCCTAATATGAGTCAAACATATTCTTGATGAAGTCTTGAAATATTTTTTAACCTTCAGATCATGACCGCAACTCTCCATGGCCACTAGATCCTATGGTCCACATGCAACTCCCATAGATCCCTTGGATTAATCATAATTCGAGTCCAAATAAAAAAAACCCCATCATGTTCTGTTCGCCTCTATCGAGCCAGCTCGGTCTGGGATCAAGCTGGCTCGACTGCATCTCGTCTGCACTCCTACTATCTATCTATCTGAGAGAGTTAGCTTAGCTGTGGTTTGAGTTGGCTCGATCTCAATCCGAGCTAAGTCGACTACGTATCAGAGTCGGTCCGATTGTTGTGCTTAAAACTAATTCTCTTCTTGCTATGGATCAAATTCAAGGCATCAAATCCTAACATATAGGTTTTGGTTGGCTGCCATTTGAATTCAAATGGAGTTTGAATTTGAATGGGCAACCACCTGATCCCTCTCCCTCCATGCACACTCTACACTTCTGTTTGTTTTTGTCGCTAATTTAAAAGGGGCAGAAGGGTGGGGTGTGCACCTAGAGTGGAGAGTCCTTCTTAGCCTTAAACACCGCTTGTGCATGAGAAAAATCAAAGCTATTTCCTGAGAGAAAAACTCCAGAGAGAGGCGCAGGGTTTTTGGGTGAGTCCTGCCCTAGGATTTTAGCCTAGGGTTCAGGAAGAGAGATCATAAGCTATGAGTGTCACAAAATCATGATTTTTCTAGGAGACCTTCCTCTACATCCTTCTATCTTTGGTGATTTTCTAGAGTATCCATAAAATTAGAAGAAAAAGATTGATCGAGATCGATCTACATCAACTATCGAGGGTTCTGACGTCGAGCAAGCACTCTGGAGGAGCTGATCGGGATCAGGAGTCTCATGTGAACAATCCATAAAGGCCAGATGCTGTGTGTGGCTGTATCATGATGAGAGGACCTATTTGATCGAATATTAATTATGGTGATCGACTACTCATGTAAAGGTATTGTGTTCAGAACACAAGTAGTGTAGTAGTAGTAAATAGAATTTACTGTCTATAGCTTTATTTTTCAGATTTTTGTACATGCATATATGTCACATTATGATCCTAGAAGTAGGATTTTAATGATTAGATCACTAGCTTATCTGATTAATTAAATTAATTTTTCAATTCTGCTGCATGTTTTTTGAAAAATATTTTCAAAATCAAAGCTAGAAATCCTGTAGTTTTCTTACATAGGCCACAGCTGCACCATGCGCTGGGACTGGGCATGGCCCAGCGTGCTATTGGCTAGGTTGGGCTAGCCAACACACATGCCCGCTGGTACCCATGCTGGGCTTGGGCATGGCCCAGTGCATTGCTGGCCTGGTTGCCATGCCTGGCCCCCATTGCCGTCGGCTTGTGGGCCTCGCTCAATGGCCCGTAGACCATACCATCATTTTGTTGGTTTCCTTGCACGTATCTTCTTCATTCAAACTCCATTTGAATTGTTCTTGATCTCATTGGACTTTGCTCATCATCTTGGATCTTGTTCTAGACTTATTATGGACCAAATCTCAAGATGCCAAATTCCAACAATCTCTATCTCAACTCGATATTCGGCTCCATCTTAACTCTAAGAGCTTCCTGTATGATATCGCCCCCATGTCCAGGAGTAGCTACCTGATACTCATGGATCTACAAACATGGGAGTTGAGCCAGGCCACTCGATCCCAACCTAAGTGTCGTGCCTAATCCATCTCCTCCTAGAGCTCCACCTCACACTGGACTCCCATTGCCATCTTCTATGGTAGATGGTCCTTCTTGCACATGAGAACATCCACCTTGATTGCACCCATTTTTTCCATCTTCTTCAATCTTGATCATCACTACTGCAACCCCTGGTACCATCTGGCTCTGATACCAATTATTAGAATAGACCTATCAACTATGGAACATGGATCATCTATCCAAGATCACTCTGATCATTTGTAGGAGATATGGCACTACTTTGTTACTGCAAAAAGATAGAAGAAGACAAATAAACACAACCATATACATGGTTCGGTCTAAGTGCCTACATCCATGGGACATGCAATGCTTCACTACTGAGAAGGAATAATAGAGGAGATACAATCTCAACTCATAAACCCTCTCTCTCAACCCAAAAGCACTCACCCATACAATGCTTTCATCATAATCCCAAGAAGATCCCCTCATACCCCTAGACACTCTGTGATGCTCTCAGCAGCTATATCATGCCCAAGCCTCTATCCCTAGGCAACTCTACCATTCCAAGACACTCCCTGCTGCTTGATGCCCTTGGTGCTCCCTGAGACCCCCTAGCTATCCCTGAGATCTACTCTCAATTTTCTTGAGATACCCCTGATGCTCTCTACTAAGATACTACCCTTGACTGCTACAACACCAAGCCTCTCTCAACCCTGCATCTCTAGAAAAGCACTACTGTAGCACTCCCTACCTCATCATCTCCATACTATCCTGAGATGTTTCCTTAGAGTCTATTGTCCACAGCTACTAGCTTACTTTAAATAGGGCTAAAACTCTCTCCAAAAATCCTAATCAACCCAATGGCTGTCCGATTGACTCTACATGCTCTCCTAGCCACTGGATAGTACAATATCTCCACAAAAAACCATAGACCCTGTGAGTGGATCCGGTTTATTGCACAAGCACATAGACCCCATGGAAGCTCACCCACACACATGACCGCCCTTGCTGGGTGCATCCCACATGCATGCTATGCGCTGTCACCCAAACACCCGAGTGCCTAAGAGATCGACCCCCTTCGCATAATCGCCTGGACCTATGCCATGCCCGCACACATTCCCACTTATGCCTGGGCCCACTATCGTGTGCGCCCGTGCGGCATTGGCACCTGTGCTGGGCCTGGGCATGGCCTAGCATACTGCTGGCCTAGTTGAGCCAACCAACACGTGCGCCTGTTGGTGTATGTGCTTGGCCTGGGCATGGCCCAACATGCTGCTGGCTAGGCTGCCATGCTTGGCCCGCATTATTGCCGGCCTGTAGGCCCTGCTCAATGGCTCGTAGACCGTATCATTGTTTCGCTGGTTTTCTCACGTGTTTCTTCTTCATCCAGACTCCATTTGGATTATTTTTGGTCTCGTTGAACTCCGCTCATCATCGTGGATCTCGTTCTGGGTTATTATGGATCGAATCTCAAGATGCTAAATTCCAGCACACCAATCTTTTCTTTCTTTTTTCTTGATGGAAAAAAAGTATAATACACTTGAGCAGCTTATGCAACTAGTATAAATAGCTCAATGATATAAGCTTTTGATCCATGTTTGATTTCAATAAGCTTGTACTATGGATCAACCTTGAAATAATTATCTGATAGGAAACATGCAGGGTTTCATACATAGATTTCAAAACTTTTTCAAAATAAAGAGCAGTGAAAGACATAGATTAAACTATTTAATCAATAAATGCATGTAATCAAATTATAAAATCCTACATCAAGGATCTATAACATGTTATGATACAAATATAAATCTGAAATTAAATTAATCATGAATGGTATTGATCACATCAATACCTAGATCTAGAATAATTCTAGATCTAATTCTAGAATGCATCTAGATCACCAAGAGATCAAATCTCTTACCTTTGCATGGGTCAAAAACTCCACGATTGAATCTGTTGTTGCCTTTGGAGCCGCACATGCATCCGGCCTCTACAGGTGATCCACACAAATCTGTAACATAGGTCGAAGGTTCGTCGAACGAAGATCCACTCGAAGTGCTAGCTTCTCGCAGATCACTCCTGATGGTTAATCAAATATATGTTCTTTAGATCTCTTGGACAATCCAAGAGATGAAGAATATGAGGAGGAATGAGGAAGGAATTCAACCATTAGATCTCCCATAAAACATAAGTAAAAAGACATATAGCAAAAAAAAAATTAGGAGAAGATAAATCTTCGCTTTCAAGACATCAACAGTTGATGTCCTGAAAATACCTCTATACTAGGATCAGAGGAGACCTTCTCCTCTAAATTTTTTCTTAATTTTTTAGATATCACACCCTCAGATTTTTCTCATAAAAATCTCATAAATAAAATTGAGAAGAAGGGCTCTCAAGGAAACCCTAAGAGAAGACCTTCTTCTCTTCTTCTTCTCACATCAGGACATGATCAGATCATGTCCAAAAATGATCACCATACCCCAACACCTTGGAGCACAGATTCCATGCCTTCTTCCTCTCTCTCTCTCTCAGATCTTTATCATATAAAAATTATATAAAATAATGAAGAAGAAGATACTCAAAAGAAAACAAAGAGAAGATAATCTTCTCTTACCTTTGTGCTTTCATAACATCAACGATTGATGTCCAGATGAAGATCTTTTCTCAAAGGATCTCGGCACCATCTTTCCTCAAGCCCTTCCTTTCTCTCTCTTAGATTTTTATCATATAAAAATTATAAATAAAATAGAAAGAGAGAAACATAAATGAAATATAAAAGAGAAGACAATCTTCTCTTACCTTGTCTCTTCAAGACATCAACCTTTGATGTCTTAATTGAGGGCTCTTCTCCAAGAATCTTGGTACCACAAATCCTTCACACCTTCTTCTCCTTCCCCTATAATTTTTTATGATTTTTTTAGGATTTTTTACATCCTCTGTGGTCAAAGAAAGAGGCATCCCCTTTATACTGCAAAACTAGGTCAAAATCTAGTCAAAGGAGGACTTCTATAGGGTGTCCAACTCTTGGATGCCCCTTCCTTAATTTTTGGTGTGTGAAATAGAAAACTAATGCCCTAAAGAAAGGAAGAAAGAGTGGAAATAATATTGGAGGCATGGAGAAAGTGGGCACACAAGAGGAGGGAAGAGTTTAGGTCAAAGAGGACTCTTCCAAGAAGGAAACTAATCCTAACAACTTTCTGCTTTTGACCAAGTCAAAATTTAATCCAAATAATCTGATATGGCGAATGGGAAACCTTTTATTAGGCATGGAAAAATATTTAAAAAAAAATCTAGAATTAAAATATGGCGTGCGCTTTCTTAGGTGTAAGTGAAAGAGAGAGAGTCCCAATCCAACTGGGACTCCTCTTGTTTGACTAGATCAAAATTATTTTAAATCTAATATAAATTCTATTTAAACTAGATTAAATATAATCTAATTAAGTATAATTCTAGTCCAACAAGAAATCTAATTAAATTAGATTAAATCAAGATTTAAATCTGATTTAAATCCTAAGTCAATCAGGTGCACCCAAGTCCTAGTCAAACAAGAAATTATTCTTTCCTTGCAATTGGTTTATCCAATAAAATAATTAGACTTAATCTAATTAAATATAAATTAATTTTAATAAATCTAATTTTAATTAGACTCGATCATACAATTTGATTGCTTAATCACAATTGAGCCAATTAGTCAATTTTCAAATTGCTTATACCTCCTGCAAGATCACTTGCATTAGGTCAATTTCAATCGCATTGAATATTGATCCGAGAATGATCCATTTCAGTTAACCATTCTGACCATGGTTACAAGACTCTAGATGGCATGTGGAAACCCATAATGGTCGAAATCTTAAGTCACGTAGTAATAAATGAACCAATTGATTATACCAAATCGAAGCTTAACCATCAGATGATTCCAACATTCCGAATAGGTCGACAATATATGCAAAGCAAACTTCTTAAGAACCTGGCCATGGTTACCGTATAATTCTTCTATGACCAATAATGTCCAAGACGACTGAGTAATGCTGTAAACCTCATACAAGTCATCTCTAATTATGTTCTCAAATTTTGAAATCTATGACACCTCACGAGGATTACCCAGGCCTAGGTTTTGCTAAATTGAAATTACAAGTGAGACATTCTCTTCTAAGTTAATCAGGATGGTCAATCCATCTTGACTCAACACATGACTCTACAAGTACTATGACTGTACCCAAAACTTTCATACTTATATTAGAAATAAGGAAGTCCAGCTACAGAAAGTACAGTAGTTGCCGTAAGTCACATGGAATCTAGGTTGGTGAGGACATTTATATCCATTGAGCTTAGCTAGCTACTATTGATAGTAGAGTGCTACATTGGTCATGTTTAGTGCAGATGTACTCCTAGATCTCACCTGGATGCCATACCAGTGTCTCCAGCACATGTGGTTATCGAGGACAACAAATGCAATACTCATTACAGCTTACATCGATAAGTTATCATCCTTGTTAATAACTTTATCATATGGTCTTGAACAATTTAAGAACCATCTGATAAATTCTTCTTTATTGATTGATGTAGTTCTAAAACTTCATCAATAATTAGGAGTTCATTATTAGGAAGATAGAACTTTTATGATGAAAAGGCCAAATTTCTATTATTAAATAAATATCATATACTAATTTCAATCATCTATACTTAGATGATATATTGACTTTAGGATAACATTTTCAAAACACTTACTTGGACTAAAGCCAATTAAGAATGCTATCAATATCTTACTACTTCCACTTGAGTTCGTAGAATCCTTAGTTCTCGAACTTTGTCAAAATTGGTTGATCAAGTTTCTTATTTTTACATCGATTCTTCTAAAGATGACCATCACCCAGATCAATATTAAGATGAAAATGATAGCAGAATATGCTGGTAACTCATTTCGAGGTATTCTTTTAGCGCTGACACTCATGGCTTATGTGGTCTAATAAAGAAACAGGGACTTGAGCATCCCTGGGTGGAGGGTGCATCCCAATCTAGTATGAACACAATAACTAAATAAACTTGCTTACATTGAAAGCATCAATCTGGTCCCTATTGAATGTAACTCAAAGATCCACTATATCTAAATAAGGCTAAAAGTATAAGCTGCTTGGATATTTTCAGCAGATGCTCCTCCAATTAGGGTATGAGTGACATTACACAAAATTTTTTTTTGTTGCATATATTGTTTATTAGATGAAATCAAAACATACATATCATTTTTCATATTCCAGTATTCAATATTTGAAGTTCATCGTTTACTCGTAGATTAGTATGGTTTATTCAAATACTTTAGGGATTGTCAGAGACAAATCTTTACAGTGGCTCTAACCCTAGGAATTCAGTATGGTATCTGCCAATGATCCTTTTAAGTGAGTTATAGGGCATAGGTTGCTAATCTCGTACATTAATGTAATAACATTACGAATGAATAGCTAAATTTTATTTCATTTGGCGAATGTGGAATGATTAATTACTCGAATAAGAGAATTTTCATCACAGTCAAACATCACAAGTAAACACTTAACAAAACTATTTTGATCCATATAAAGTTGAAAATGGATTTGGTCTATTGTATCATAATAGAAATATACGTTTCAGAAACGTATGTTTGATCTTGAGTAATGAATAACTTTGCTGGGCCTTTATAGGATCATTTTCTTTCCATCTGCGCATTACCTTTTTTATTTTTAAAATCCTTATTAAAAATTCTATTCATCCAAGGGTTTTATCCCTTCCAGGTGATAACATAGTGTCTCATTCACTTGATTTTATAACAGTATCTTCATATTTGGATTATATGGTTCCAAGAATTTCTCAATGAATCAGGCTCATACTCTGTATCCTTATAAAGTGATGGATCCTTGTTGTTCCATCAAGCATCAACATGATACCATCAACGATTCTATGATCTAAAGTATATGTCTCGATGTCTAAGATGAGGTAAAATATACTTGGTTCTCCTTAAAGGTGATACTTTATATGGGCTCGCAGATTTTGAGCATCTGATCAAATTGATTCTTAATAGATTGGGAACGTGCGATAGGTTTATTCAATAACTGTTTTCATTTTTCTAACAGTCAAATATTTTATTAAGATCAACTTGATAGGCATCAATTCACTGTAAACTCTAAGAAACTTTTTTAATAAGGAATGCACCTATTACTGGCTGATGAACATCTTATATTCTTTGCATAGCAAAAATTATAATCCTTAAACAAGATTTTATTGGAACAAAGAATTAGTTTATCTGTATTCAAGATATATGACAATAGAGCTGATATACTCCACATACTCAAAGTGAGAGAGTCATAGTCTATGTCGATCATATCTCATGGGTCAATGCAATAGTTATCAGTATAGATTTTAGAGTAAAAAAATATAGTCACAAGACAAACTCTGCAACAGTAGACAAGTATACCATATGTGATTGAACAGTTGAACAAAGTTTAATTTCTTCTTTTAAGGTACACTATGTTTCAGAAAGAATCATTGAGAGAGAATTCTAATCTCTCTTAGATATTCACAAAGCTCAACTGGGATTAAATATTTACTCCTCGATCTGATCGAAGAGTTTTAATTGATTTATCTATTTATTTTTTTTATTATTGAATCATTTGAATATTTTAAATGATTCATCCTAGATGGTACCCATTGCACAGATAGGTCTATCAATTGGAATAAATTAATGTTTTCCTTGGTCACTGTAAAGTTCAAGGTCCACATATATCACTATGTTTGAGCTTAGAACTTTATCGCTTTTCACATTTTTTCAATAAAAGGTTACTTTACATCTTTCCAAGAAGACAAGATTCATAGGCTGATAAATGATTTCACAATCAGTTGATATCGAGATTTTTCCTCTCAAGTACCGTTTATCCCTGTTCTTGTAATTATGATAAGCTTGGAATGCCAAACATAGACATCCATGACATAATTAATAGGTGTGTACATTCATTCACGCTTAAGTCTTACATGATTGCATAAGACACACTGGTATTAATATCGCAGGTAGTAATTAATACAAAGAAGTTTTAGAGGTGTTCTAATATATGTCTTTAATACAACTTTTGGCTCCTTTCTCTTGTTCAGCCTATTTGGATCAAGGAAGGCCAACAAATCTTCTTCCTATGATCCTATTTCAGACATTAGAAAGTATTGCACTGATTGGGTTAACCTTGGACAATTATTTTGGATGCCAGAAACCGAATAAACGACCATTCGTTATGAACAATATTCATCTTTGATATTGATTATCGAAGTTGGTCTCATAAGTGTTCACTGTCTATTAGTGATAGGAGCATTAGGATTTACCTTAATAGAGAAAATGATTTATTATATAATCCATTTTTAAGCCTAAAGACTTGAACTTAGTCTAAAGTTTCCACCATATTTTTATTCGAATTAGGATACACTTACTTAATTTGAAAATTACTTTAATCCTAAGTAGGTACTAGAATCCCATAGACTGATATGAGCTCTAACTTTGGTTGGCCAACCATGTAACATGTAAGGGTGGTTATGAACCATATTGTTTTCTCAATAATTTTAGTAATTTTAATTTTGCCCAGGCTTGATGAGTTGGTTCTTGTGGCTTGCTTGAAAAGGGCTCTCAGTTTAGGTATCAATTAACATGACCAACTTGGGCGCATCCAACTAATGAATTGATAGCCAACTTTGGTTGGCCGACACCCTACCATCATTAAACGAGACACATCCCGAGTCGTCATTAAGTGAATGATGAAATCCATTATTAGTAATAAGGCACCAGGTCCTATTGGCTCTCAATGATTATCTGAGTCTTAAGGATCATTATCAAACCTTAATGAGAGTATGATCGTTTCGACATAATTTATATTTAAAGATCTAGTATCTTAAGAATTTACAGAATTAAGTATCTTAGAGGGATTCGTAGGAAGAAAGGACATGGACATTTGCTCCCCGACGCTGACTCACCAAATCAATGTCTCCACTAGACTTTGAAGTCACTGATGAGGACATAGATGCAATTACGGTCTATTGGGCACTAAATCAGTCTTACTAATAAAATTGGTATTCATTATTTCTAATGTGACATGGGTTAGCATGAATCAATGAGCACCCATCAAAACTTGATTACCACAATTGAAAGGTAAGTGAGATCGATGGATAGGGTTGCCATGGTTGGCCTTAGAACCATCAAAAAATGGCTAAGGTAAGCAGGACTGTCAATTAAAAATCATCGATCTGGGATGCCAGACTTACCTTAGACCCAATTGATTTGTCAGTTTTGATTTGGTCTGCCTAAAGGTTGGGTCGACATTGAGCCACGATCAGCATCCATTTGCTAGATGCATGGATTTGATCAACTACAACTATTGAGGTGATCTATAGAATGAACTAATTCTAAATTAAACTATTAATTAGGTTTGATCAATTCTAACATATGTCATATTTAATTAACCCTAGGTCTAACCCAGTAAGAGACTGATCAAAGCTACCCATTTCCCTTTAACCAATGTATTGGAAATGTCTTACAGGATACTCAATACAAACTAGATCTAACAATCACTTAATTCTTAATTAAGTTCAAGTTATGGGTTTAGGTTTATGGATCTCAAAACTAGTTTTTGATTATATTGTTTGAAATATTATTCAATGTATTGAATCATATTCATATATAGTTTCAAATCTGTTTGTTTCATTGTTTAGATCATTCCTACGGATTTACAAATTCTAGGGTTTTGCAGAAAGTAAGTTCGTACAATGTTAAACTTCTAAACAAAAAATAGTCATCCATATTCATTCTAGATTCAAAAATAAAAGCTACATATCCAACATATGCAACATAAGGATCTAGATTAACATGAAAAACATCACATGGATTCTCATCTAAATGATCAAATCAATCATAAACCATTAAAATTAGATTTAAAATTTAAAAATAATATAAATTACTTTAGATCTCATCTAATATATTTATGATTTAAGTTTTCGGATCAGCATACAGGATAATTTTCCACTGTAAAGGTGTAAATTATAGCAGGATATACATTATGATATGTATGTACAATCTGATATTATTTGATCTAATTAAATAATCTAAAATAATCTGAGATATCTTTAATTTATAAATTTAAATTAAAAAAATTAAATAAATTAATTTCTCTCTTCTAGATCTAATCTAAATAATTCATGATTTTTGATTTAGATAGCACATACTAACAACTTTTCATTGTAAGGGTTACTACAACAAGACAACCTTAATGGCAGTAGTGCAATCTTTAATTAACTTTTTTTTAGATTTAATCTAAAATATACATAAACATGTTATAATCAAATCTAGATGCTCTGATACCACTAATAGGAAACATGTAGGGTTTCATGCATAGATTTCAAAACTTTTTTGAAATAAAGAGCAACGGAAGACATAGGTTAAACTATTTAATCTACAAATGCATGTAATCAAATTATAAAACCCTACATCAAGGATCTATAACATGTTATGATGCAAATATAAATCTAAAATTAAATTAATCATGAGTGGTATTGATCACATCAATACCTAGATCTAGAATAATTCTAGATTTAATCCTAGATCGCATATAGATCACCAAGAGATCAGATCTCTTATCTTTGCATAGGTCGAGAACTTCGTGATTGAATTCATTATTGTCTTTAGAGCCACACATGCATCCGACCTCTATAGAAGATCCATACGAATCTGCAACAAAGATCGGAGGTTCGTCGAACAAAGATCTGCTCAAAGTACTAGCTTCTCGTGGATCCCTCCTGATGATTAATCAAATACATGTTCTTCAGATCTCTTGAATAATCCAAGAGATGAAGAATATGAGGAGGAATGAGAGAGGAATCTAACCCTTGGATCTTCCATAAAACATAAATAAAAAGACATATAGAAAAAAAAAACTAGGAGAAGATAAATCTTCTCCTTCAGGACATCAATAGTTGATGTCCTGAAATTACCTCTATGCTAGGATCAGAGGAGACCTTCTCCACTAGATTTTTTTCTAATTTTTCAGATATCACACCCTCAAATTTTTTTCATAAAAATATCATAAATAAAATTAAGAAGAAGGGCTCTCAAGGAAACCCTAAGAGAAGACCTTCTTCTCTTCTTCTTCTCGCATCAGGACATGACCAGATCATGTCCAAAAATGATCACCATGCCCCGATACCATGGAGCATAGATTCCATGTCCTCTTCCTCTCTCTCTTAGGTCTTTATCATATAAAAATTATAAAAAATAATGAAGAAGAAGATACTCAAAAGAAAATAAAGAGAAAATAATCTTCTCTTACCTTTGTGCTTTCATAACATCAACGATTGATATCCAGATGACGACCTTTTCTCTAAGGATCTTGGCACCATCTTTCCTCAAGCCCTTCCTCTCACTCTCAAATTTTTATCATATAAAAATCATAAATAAAATAGGAAGAGAGAAACATAAAAGAAAAATATAAGAGAAGACAATCTTCTCTTACCTTGTCTCTTCAAGACATCAATATTTGATGTCTTAATTGGGGGCTCTTCTCCAAGAATCTTGGCACCACAAATCTTCCATTCCTTCTCCTCCTTCTCCTCTAATTTTTTATGATTTTTCTAGAATTTTTCACATCCTCAATGGTCAAAGAAAGAGGCATCCCCTTTATATTGCAAAACTAGGTCAAAATCTAGTCAAAGGAGGACTTCTATGGGGTGTCCAACTCTTGGACGCCCCTCCCTTGATTTTTGGTGTGTGAAATAGAAAACCAATGCCCTAAAGAAAGGGAGAAAGAGCAGAAAAAATATTGGAGGCATGGGAAAAGTGGGTGCATAAGAGGAGGGAAGAGTTTAGGTCAAAGAGGGCTCTTCCAAGAAGGAAACTAATCCTAACAACTTCCTGCTTTTGACCAAGTCAAAATTTATTCCAAATAATCTGATATGGGGCATGGAAAACCTTTTATTAGGCATGGAAAAATATAAAAAAAAATCTAGAATTAAAATATGACGTGGGCTTTCTTAGGTGCAAGTGAAAGAGAGAGAGTCCTAGTCCAATTGGGACTCCTCTTGTTTGACTAGGTCAAAATTATTTTAAACCTAATTTAAATTTTATTTAAACTAGATTAAATATAATCTAATTAAGGGTGATCCTAGTCTAACTAGAAACTTAATTAAATTAGATTAAATCAAAATTTAAATTTAATTTAAATCTTAAGTCAATCAGGTGCACCCAAGTCCTAGTCAAATAAGAAATTATTCTTTCCTTGCAATTGGCTTATCCAATAAATTAATTAGACTTAATCTAATTAAATCTAAATTAATTTTAATTAAATTTAATTTAATTAAACTTGATCTCAGTCCGATTGCTCAATCAAATTGAGCCAATTAACAATCCAATTGCTAATAGATCCTCCTACAATACTTGCATTAGGCCAAACATCAATTGCGTTGAATGTTTGACCTTGAAATGATTCTCAATCATCGATTAATCATCCGATCTGATTATAAGCTCTAATGTGTGTGATCCCATAGGTTCGAACCTAAGTCGGTGGTATAGGAACCAATTTCTGTACCAATCGAAGTTATCATCTAGCAATGGTTTCCGACGTTTGGATAGGTCGAATGTATGCAAAGCAATATTCTTAGAACCCTGGCCCATGGTTACCGTATAATTCATCCCTATGATCAATAATGCTCAAGATGACTTTGAGTATGCTATCAAACACTCATATAAGTCATCTCTATTGTGTCTCAAAATTTTGCAAATCTCGTGACACCTCATGAGGATTACCCAGGCCTATGTTTTGCTAAATTGAAATACACCAAGACATTCTCTTCATGAAGTTAATCAAAAATGGTCAATCCCATCTTCACTCACACATCGACTCTACAAATACTTGACGGTACCCAAAAGTCTTCCATCATCTATATTAGAAATATAGGCAGTCCAGCACCAAAGTACAGTGAGTTGCTCGTAAGTCATCATGGTGATCTCAGGTCGGAGGGACACTTATACCCATTGACCTTAGCTAGCTACTTTTGATAGTAGAGTGCTATATTGGTCACATTCAGTATAGATATACTCCTACATCTCACCTAGATGCCATACCAGTGTCTCCACACCATTTGGTTATGAGGACAACCAACGTATATGGCATACCACGATCTACACTCAATAAGTTATCATCCTTATTAATAACTTATCATTTGGTCGTGAACAATTTAAGAACCATCTGATAAGTCCTCCTTTATAGCTTGATTATGGTTCTAAGGACTTCATCATAATTTAGAAGTTCATTTAAGGAAGATAGAACTTTTATGATGAAATAGCCAAATTACTATTATTATTATATAATTCATATACTAATTTCAATCATCTACTACTTAGATGATTGATTTTAGAACATATTTTCCAACATTATCGGTATCGAACCATTGGCACTTAAATAGAATAGCACTATTACCTCCAATGTAATTCATCTTAATCACTTCTTCAAGAATTCCATAGTAGTCACTCTCCATAGTGGACAATCAATTTACCAATGTACATAATTCTTCTATCTATACAAAAATAAATAAATATATAGATACATTAGAATATATGCATCAATCAACTAACGGGTCTATCACTCCATGCAATGTAAATTATGTTAAAATTAATATATAATTAATGTTGTCTGGCACCTTCCATTCTTCAAGCACACAAGGCATGCGAGGGCTAGATGTCTTTGATGCTAGCTATGACTCGAGGCCCAGGCATACCCTAGCCTCATGTTTGTAATGCGACCTAGCACCTTCCCTCAATTCGAGCACTCTACATGTTGAGACCCAAGTCTCATATATCTAATTAATTAATTAATTAATTAATTATCTAACTAATTAATTAAATTAATATTTAATTAAATTTTAGTGATGGCACTTGCCATCGCTAATGTCGTTACTAATATTAGACAACATTAGCCATCGCTAATGTCGCTAATAGTTACAATGGTAGGCATGCTGATGTAGGGATAGGGCTGTAGGATCGATGCTACAAGCTAGGGTAGCAGGGTAGGGGACACGTGGTTAGGCCGACAAGGATGAGGCCACATGGGAAGGCCAGCAGGGTAGGGGCGGCAAATGAGGTGGGGCTAGGACGACTAGCTCGAGGCCGCAATGTAGGAGGCACCTAATAAGAGCACGATGTTATCATTAGGACATCGTACTTATCAGTTTAATTCTGACTTCTTAAAATAATTAAAAATATATAGATAGTAGTGAGTTTGATCGAATCCATAGTGAAGGCGGTATTTTAGTTTTGAAATCTTTGATTTTATAAAAAAATGAAAATAAAGTTGAAGTCAAAAAATAAAATTATAAATAAAAAATAAAAATTAAATGATGCAGAAAAATAAACTTGGTACTAAGATCTACTATTTAGATCTTAGCATCTGCTTGTAATAAAAATAAAGAGCAATAAAATCAAAGAGCAAAAATTAAATTATAAAAAATAAAAAGCTTGAATTTAAAGTGCATAAAAAGAAATTTGCATTAATTTAAAGTTTAGAATTTAAATACATAAAATTTAAAAAAAATAGAAAAAGAAAATAAAAACTAAAAGTAGGCTAATCTTGATCTCAAATTGACATTGGCATTGAGATAGTATAGAAGACTGGCTCTTCCTCTTGGCACCCTCTGCCTCAAAGCAACCATGAATCTCAAGCATGGCTCTATCCTGTACCACCACCTTTCCTTGATCAAAGACATTGAACTCTAGAGGACTGGAGTGCATTTATAAGTGTTGGAGAGGAGGATCCTTTGCTATCAGGCGATATGGGACCAAAATGATACGTAAAATCTTGTACAAGGAGGAATCCTGGTGAAATTCATATTAAAACACTGTTGGATCGTATTCTGGGAGGTTTCTAGTTCTTCTGGCCGTCGGATCCAGATTGAACATCCCAAAAATTGCTTAAAAACCTACTGGAAAATCCTTGATCAAGTCGGATTGGATATTGGCCATTTGATCATATTCATCAAGTGAATCTGGACCTTTAAATCATGCTAAAACTTGCTCTAGATGATTGAATCATATTAAAAGCCTCCGTCTGTTGTCTGATCGAAGTTTGGGCATGATCTAGCCGTTAGATCGAAGCTTGGAGCATTCACAGCCATCGGATCATGTTATAAGAGAGCTAGAAAACCAAATCAAAACTAGAATTAACCATAAACATTGGATCTGGATTGGGTGCTCTTTGGATCGTCCGATCGTTCCTTCACTGTGCCTATGGATGGGCTGGATCGAGTGTATCGCAGACCGCGATCAATCAGCACATGGCACACCACCTAAATTTATGATTATGCCTCGTGCATTGTGATTTTTCACTATAGACCTGTTATGGGTCCACGATGGACCAAATACTATAGTGGTCCATCATGGATCGTGTGGTTTTCAGACATCAACTAGAGAGGGAATTGGGCTGCACTAGCCTCTTTCGCGTGCGAGCTGGGCGCGCGCCATGGGCTTTGGGCTAGGCTATGCTAATGGGCATGCGAGCAGAGTGGGCCTAGGTGCACGCTGGCTAGCAGATCGGGCCTAGTTTTCAGGTGAACTAGCCAATTAAATTTTTTTTACTTTTTTATTATTTCTTTATTTCTTTGAAAATTCATATCGGATCCGTTTTAACTCCAATTCACTCTAAATTTGCTTCATTTGAACCAAAAAAATAAGTTCCTTTTATCTATTTTCATATTTTCTAAAAATGATAAATAAAAATATTAATTTTTAAAAATAAAAATAAATTAATTTATAAATTTATGCTTTTATTAGTGTATTTATAGTAATTATCACACCCCCAAACTTAAGCTTTGCTCATCCTCGAGTAAAGAAAGAGTTTAATTTTAGATACTTTTTAAGCTTTAGAGTTTCAAATTTTATCTGAGTAATTTTTAAAATGGCCATTGATGTTAGTAGAGTATGAGTGAGATATGTCATTGGAGTATTAATACTTATCAATATAAAATTAATTGAAGAACATTCAATTTTTCTAAATTTTTTCTTAAATTATCTCTATCTTTATCTCTAAATTATTGAAACTTATATATGAGCAAGTGTATTGCTACTTTCACCCTTCATTTGTTGATTTTTTTATTTACATTGTCCATTTTTTAACGCGAATATCATTGTTTACTTAGGCAACGAGATCTGATTACTCAATGAAAAATCAATATATGCATTTTCTTTTAAACATTATACCACTATTGAGTGTCTTAACTCCTTAAACTTTTTATTTGATCCATGTAGCGAGTCTTGGACCAATGACTTCCAAACCAGTTGGCTTTAGAGCACTAGATATAAAATACCTGTCGGACTTACTGGCTTGAATCAAACATGCTATGAGTTAAGACTAGCTTTACAACGAGCTTCTTTATCCTTCCCATCTTTTGATACGAAACTCAATGCTTGCTTAGGCAAAGAGGCCCGATTACTTAGTGAGAAGTACTTGAAAACTATTTTATTTTAATTTTTTATATATATGAAGAAATGTATAGTTATCCTACACAAGCCTATAAAAAGTAGACTCTTCTTTGATGTTGGTAGAAAAAATTAAAAGAATTATTTATATTCTAGACTTAACTCTTTATTGGATTTTCTTAATACTTGATCCCTCAATATCTCATAAATTCTCTGATATATACATCATTTTTTTTAAAAAAAATACTTAGTTCAACTTGATTCTTTAGTATAACCGGGTGTCTAAATGCTAAATACTAACTTCTTTAAGGATTTAAAAATTTTAAAATTTTATTCTCCCCTCAACTTAATCAATATTATTCTCAATGAAGAAAGAAAAATAAAAAATATAATAAAGAACAGAAAAAAATATACCTGATTCAATATGTTTTCAATCCAGCATGGATCTTAAAAATTTTAGCTCTCCCTCCAACTTATTCAAAATATCCTAAAAAAGTAAACTAGAAAGATAAATTAGATGTAAGAAAACTAAATATTGGGTTGTCTCCCAATAAGTGCTAAGTTTATCATCTTCAACCAGACATAATGCAGCTTATCTATCCTATGTCAAATACTAGATTGACAAATTTTAATAATTTTGGATTGCTAATATTAGGAAGATGGCCTGTGATCCTCTTATTGATATATTTATTGTTAATTTTGGGAACATAGTTTGTAACCCCATTCTTAGATCCTTTTTTATCAAGAATTTCTCCTATTTATTCTTCTAAAATACTCATGTATAGAATTTCTGGGTTAGGAGTTGAGTTTAATGCAATGGATACTGGAAGGATGACTAAAGATGGGTTAAATTCTAGAGATAAATTAATATGATCTTACTTAAACAACTTTATTGGCACTTCATTGCATGCCCCTTGCTCTTTATGAGAAGAACCAACTTTTAGGATTGAAGAAAATAGGTGTTTAAGTTTATATGTTTCAGGTAAATCATCCATTCTCTTTTTTCTTTTGTCTATCTCACTTATATTGGAACTAGCATCAGTACTAGTTCCTAGCTCAGGTTCTTCTATGTGGTTAGTTTCAGTACTAACCTCTTCTGCTAAATTTAAACTTTGACTAGTATCAGTACTAGCCTCTCTCACCTGATCTTGGTATGGATCCTTAAGAATCCTACCACTTCTAAGCTCAGAAATTATTTTGGCATTCTGTAATTGGGGATTCTTAGGTGAGACAGTAGATTGATCATTAAATCTAGGAGGTTGGTAGATATTAAATGGGCAGGTTATAGAATTTGCTATCGACAGGTTCGACAATTGACCTAGTTCTTTTTTCATGGTAGACTCAGCTAGTTGTCCTATTTGAGCTTCTGATCTGGCGATGGATTGTTGTTGAGTCAAAATCAGTTATTACAGTTGATTAAATCTATCATCGGCTAGATTGGTCTGTTGAGAAGGTGGGTATGATAGCTGATCATAATACGATGGCTGGATAGATTGACTAAGCTGATGACTGCTTGTCGTTAAAATATCAAATAAAATTTAGAGCCAATTTTAATATTAAGTAGGACAGTGGTGAGTCGGATGCCAATTTTCTTGAAGATTGAAGGCTAAGTTACATTCAATTTAATTAAAAATAAAAATTTAAATTAATTTTTAAAATAAAAATTTAAAGTAGTAAATTAAAAAGAATTGATGGAGATTTTAGCAAATTAAATAAAAGATAGTAAAATAATAATTAATTAAGATTTTGAAATTAATTAAAGAAGAGAAATTATCTAGGGTTTTAGTTTCATCTTTCAATATTCAAGTTTATAATTGATTCATGCAATCTTTTCATTATCAACATGCAATCTTATAAGATATATATTTCATTGATCAGATTCCATTATAACCTATTCTACCGAGCATGGACCATATCTGATATGATCATGACCCATCTCATGGACATAGACTATTTAGATTATGTAATCAAAGAACATGAACATAAATCATATTAATTCTTATAATTTATCCTAACTTGAGCATAGACTGTATCTTTTCTATGATCACGATCTATCTCTTTAGGTATGAATTATAAAAAATTAAATATTAAAATATAAATTTTATAATTTATTCTAACTTGAGCATAGACCGTATCTATCTGTAATCATGATCTATCTTTTTAGCTATAAATTATAAAAATTTTAATATTAGAGCATAAAATAGAAAAGGAATGTAAAAGATGAAAAAATTTTATTGTCCAATAAAAAAAGACAGGGTTCAAATTATAAACTCTTATGCTTGGAAGACTTTGCTTACTCTTCGGGACATGAGACCTCTAGCCGTATATAGATTTGATCTTGCTAGCTTCCGGCATAGTGGAATCTCCAAGATAAAGAAAAATAAATATAAAAGAATAAGAAAGAAGAAGAAGAGAGAAGAGAAGAAGAGAAGGGAGAGAGAAAGAGATTGGAACAAGGCTTTGGAAGACCCCTGCAGGCTGCTTTCCGAACCTTTGGCGTATAAGGGATTAAATAGAGGAGAAAATAGGCTTTTTCGAATTATTTTTGGGGTCCAAATCTGAGTTTGGATTGAAATCTAGCTTCTTGAAAACTCCTAGCCATCAGATCTATCATCAAATGCCTGAAACCCATCGGATCTCACTAAAAGAAAAACTCTAGAAACCTTGATCACAATCGGAACCAATGAAGCCGTTGGATCATCTTCATCAGGGGTTATAGGCTGTCGGATCATGTCAAAAGGGTGCCTGAGAAATCTTGTTTAAAGCCAGATTTGCCTCCCATCAACCAATCTCAATTGGCTATGCTATCAGCCATTCGATTGCGCATAGGCCCCTGCTCCCACCGTAGATCACGATAAAATTTTGTAGACCCTTTAAGGGTCTATGCACACTGAGCTAGCATTCGGACCATGGTGGATCGTGATGAAAATGACATCATGCTAACATCAGTTGGACCAGGTTCGATTTGGTTTAAGTGCCTAGGCCGCGATTTGGTCTAAGCCAGATTCTAGTTCCCGCAAGTTATAGGTTGGTTCTCACTAGACCGGCCAGTTGAGCCGGCCTATTTAGTTAATTTAATTTTTCTCTTTTTTATTTTATTTTTTTCATTAAAACTTGTGGCTCTCATTTAAATTCTAATTTAGCTTCAATTTTTGCCAAATTTATTTTGTTTGAACTCATAAATCGAGCTCTTCATATTGGTGAACTTTTTTCCTATAAAATATCAATAAAAATATTAATTTTTTTAAATAAATATTATATATTATATATTATATATTTTAATATTTTTATTTAGTATATTTATGATAATTATCACACCTTTCAACTTGAGTTTTACTCATCCTTGAATAAAAAGAAAGAAAAGTTAGAGATATGTATTGACTTGATAAGATATGAAAGTTTCTTCAGGTCATCTTAAAGTCAATTGATACTTGGTTAAAGATTTAAGAGATACATCATTAAATTATTAATTCTATCCCAAATAGTGGTTAAGTAAAGAACATAAAATTTAAGAGCTTTTCTTTGACTAATTCTCCACCTTTATTCTTTAAATCATCTAATTTTAGTATGAGCTAAAGTTTTATTTTTTTTTTAAAGCTAGTGCAATGTTTTAACCTCTTAAGCTTTCTATCTAACCCTTGTAGCGAGCTTTGGATCAATGACTCTCAAACCAATTGATTTTAGGGTACTAAATGTACAACACCCCTCAGACTTACTGACTCGAGTTAAATAGGCTATAGGTTAAAAGTAACTATATAGGAAGCTTCTTCACATTGCTCACTTTTTAACATGAATAACAATGCTTACTTAGGCAACGAAACCTGATTACTCAGTGGGAGACTAATGTTTAGAACTTGCTCTTTATTTTTTCTTATTTATTATTTTTTTAAAATTTTTTTATTGACTCTATGATTGATTTTGATAATTATCAAACTTTGAGTATTTGAGTATTTAACCATGTATTTCATGAGTGGATGTAGGTCTTTCCAAGTATTTAAATTGAAGAATCATTTCAAGAAAAGATATACAAAAATTCATCAAGTCAAGATCTTTTCTTTAAAGAAAAGATTTTTCTTAAGCTTCCAAAGATCAGAAGAAAGAGATCTCTTTGATCAAAATAAGAAAGACATAAAGTAAAATTCAAATAAAAATCAAATCTTCTTGATTGAAAGCAAAAATCCCTTAAAATAGCCTTAGAGCAGTTTTTGAGATATCTCAAAATTTGTTTAAGAGCTCTCGAGTGGATTGGCACGTCCAAACATAGTTCTAACATGATTTCAAGAGGTCTCGAGTTGAACTCGAGATGTCTTGATCTCAGAAGATAGAAACTTAGTTTTTGTACTCTGAGAATGAGAGATCTCGTAGGATTCTCGAGAGGTCTCATAGTTTCGATGAGACGTCTCAATTCAGAATCGAGAGATCTCAAAATCTGATGAGAGATCTTGTTTTGCATGGACAACCTGCAATGAATTATTTTGCAACGACTATTTTTCGACCTCAATGGCTATTTCAGAGCTTCCAAAGGCTAAAACTCTCCTCCAACCATCTTTAAAGATATTTAAAAGGTAGAAAATCAATTAAAAAAGAATTAAGGGATTTAAAGAGAGATTGTTTTATTTTCGGTGAGGAACATTGAATATCCAAAGAAAAAAAAAATAGAAAAATTGCGCATAGATTTTAATGAGCCTTCAAAGCAATCTTCTCCAACATCTTCTACATCCTCTCATGCATAATTTTAAAAAAAGCCAAGCTTCAATCGAGCACATCATCGGCTTCCTCTTTAGGATTTAAAAGAGCTTAAATTCTATTTTTTATATTATACTAAAACTTTACTTATATTTTTTATTTCTTTTCAAGTTTTTTTAGGGAAAAGAAACTTAGAGATTAGGTCTGTCCAAGTCTAGAATTGGATATTGTAGGTTTTGGTTGGTGAGTCCGAAAAATCAACTGGATTAATAGTGATCCCAAAAAATTATTAGTATAAGATTTTGATTGGTGCTCCTGTGAAAACCAACTAGATTTGTTTGTGAGCTTGGAAAAATAAACACACTATAATCTAGAGTAGATTATAGTAAAAATTCTAAGTAATGCTTAGGAAGTGGACGTAGGAGTGGATTGCTCTGAATCACTATAAAATCTTATGTGTTTATGTTGTATTTTTAATTTTTACTTTACTTGCTTTATTATTTGCTTAGATTAGCTTTCAAATTTCTTCATAGCATTTATGTATCCTAAAATTGTTGCTGCTTATATTGTTTACATTTGAACTATACTACTTAAGTAAAAATAAAAGCACATACCTATTTAGAAAGTAAATTTGATTAAAATTTTATAAGAATCCAATTCACCTCCTCCATCCTTGGGTTGCTACCTCTGGATAATAATTGGTATCAGAACGGGTGCTCTATTATTGATTATTGACCTAGCCATCTAGAGCTAAAGATTTTGGCAATCCAACATAATTTTTTTTTTAATAATGATTATTCTATAGATAGACCCCCATTTTTTAATGGCTCACATTATAGTTATTGAAAAGCACGAATGTGCATCTTCATACAAGACATGATTATAACTTATGAAAGATTATAATCGATGGCTCACACACTTCCAAAGCATTGCTTGAGCATGATAAAGAAATAAACCAACTAAATGCTAAAGCTATGAATATACTTTATTATTCATTAGACATAAATGAATTTAATGTAATTTCTTTATGTATTTCTGCAAAATAAATTTGGGATCAATTGGAAGCAACCTATGAGGCAGCAAATCAAAGAGAAACACCAAGCTTCCAAGAGGATAAGCAAGCTCACCCCAGCATATGTCTCATGGCTCATGAGGATGAAAAGAAGAAGAAAAAAAAAATAAAAGAAAAGAAAAGGCATTGATTAAGATGGAGCAAAGCAAAGAAGAGAGAAATGAGAAAGTGGAAGAAAGAATTACAAATTCTGGCCTCATGGTCAATGACGATGAGGTAAATCTTAAAAATTCTTCCAATTTTACTTTTAATGAGTTATTTGAAGCCTTCAGTGATTTAATGGATGAATTTAAAAAATTGAGGCTCAAAAATAAAGAACTCAAAAAGTCTAATCTTCTTTTAGCTGATGAAAAGAGTAAATTATTAATTGAAAAAGAAGATATTTTGAAAGAAAATAATGCTTTGGCTAAGAAAAAAGAAACACTTCTTAAATCTAAAAAATATTTAGCTGAAGAAAAGAATAAACTCTTAATTAAAAAAGAGGATTTTATGAAAGAAAAGAATTCATTTGCTAAAGAAAAAGAAAGTCATTTAAACTTTGAAAAATCTCTTATGGAAGAGAACTCAAAACTAAGAAAAGAATTGAAAGACTGAAACCTATGCTTAACAAATTTATAATTGGCTCTCAAAAGCTTCAATCTATTTTAATCAATCAAAAAGCTATTTTTGATAAAGTTGAAATTGGCTATAATTCATTAAGAAAATAGAAATTTATGAACAACATGTTTAGCAAAGCTTATTCTAAAAATCATTCTATAGTATGCTTTAAATGCAACAAAATGGGCAATAAAATTTTTGAATGTAATACTAAAAGAATTGGTCATAATTTGACTAAGCAAATATGGGTTCCGAACAAAACCATGTGCTCTAACATCCATGGATCCAAGATGACTTGGGTACCAAAAATTAGTAAATAATTTTGCAGGTACACCAAGGATCCAATGGAATAAAAAAAAAATTATGGATGGATGTCTTGGGAATGAAAATGGATGGATGATAGTTGGTAAAATCTAAAAAAATTTATGGATGGATGTCTTGGGAATAAAAATGGATGGATGATGGTTGGTAAAATCTAAACTTTTCTCACATCATACCATCAATCTTTATTTGATTAATTCTATTGATTTTATAATCTATGTGATTTCATATCATATTTACTTGCTTGAAATATTTTTCATATTTTGATAAGATTAGAATGATTGATTGATTTTGATACTTGAAATGATTTGAATACTTTGATTTTTAAATCAACATGCTCTCTTCTATATATCATGCTATGGATGAAATGGTTTTATCTTAAAATTTAGCATGATATCTTAAGCCTCCCCATATCAATTTTATAATTGATGAATTTAATTTAAAAAATACTTAATTGGGTGTGAATATTTTAATTACTAAACCTACAAGAAAAACTTTTTTTTTTGGCATTCCTTATAAAAAGCTAAATTATGAAAATTCTTTTAAAAATTTGAAACTCCCTAGTTGAACTAAACACGTAAAGCCTTCATCTAGTTTTCTCTTGATTTGATCTTTTTTAAATTGATTATTGGAACTCTGCTAATTGATTTCTTTTTATGATCCTCTAAATTTTCTTGAATATCTCTCTTGATTATCGATTTGATTGACTCTTTGATCTTGAAAGAAAATTTATTGATGAATATTCTTATTTTATTTCAATTGATTGATTTTGAAAATAAATTATGTTTTAAGGAAGTTATCATTTATCCTTAAAGCTAAACTTTTAAAGAGGACTTCAATTTTAAGTGATTGGTATCAAATATTTTACTATTTACCATGTATTTGATCGATCTATCTTTTGGCAAAAAGAGAAAAATGTCTTTATTTCAAATCTAGTTTTGCACTGCTATATCATTTAATATAATATCATTTAAGATAAATTCATAAATTCATATATTTTTTGAAACTATAATTGCTTGATTTTTCTTAAGAAAAGGAAGAGATGATATTTTGAAGAATAACTTAAAATCTCTTTATGGTGTATCTTGACTGATTTGCTAATATCAACTCAAATTAATTTATTTGAATCAATTTATCTTTATCAATTCAAAACTAAAATCATTGTTATCAAGCTGAATTTGCAAATTAATCTTTAAATGGTATTGAACCAAGAATATCATGATTTAGTCTTAATTTTAGTTTAATTGGTATCAAGACAATCTTTCAAAGAAATGGCTTTGTTTGCTAAAGTAAGGAAAAAAAATATTAAAGAAGAATTGATCATTTATTTTAAAAAGAGCTTTGAAATTGAAAATTTCTTTCAATCTTAGAAAATCTGAATTTAGTAGTTAAATTCACATTAAATATGCTTGATTTGAAAGAAAAAGAGAGAGAGAAAACTTGTAAGCTAAAATAATCGAGCCAAATTTATGAAAAATAGGGGGAGATAATGTTATTGAAATATTAAAAGAAAAATGAACTCTTAGTATCTCCAAAATAAGGAGAGAAATATTTTTTTATCTTAATTTGATTGAAAATTTTGATTAATTTTTTTTGAGATAAATATATTTTGATCTTAAGTTCTCAATCAATTAATTTATAATTTTCTTAAATTAGGCTTTCATATATTTATTCAATTTAATTTACTTTAATTGATTGCTATAGCATTTTTGATAACTATTTGAAGTGAAATTGAATTTAAAATATATGTTTACTCCAAGAAATGAATCTTTAAATTGAAATTTAAAACTTATTTAAAAATTTAAATTTGATACTAAATTTCTAATATGCATTGCAAAATTCTTATGGACTATTAGTATTGAAGTAATTTTTACTCAAAAAAATGAATTTGAAAATATATCTATCTATTGCTTTGATACTGCTTGTTTTACTTTGCTCGATACATTCTCAATACATATCTTTCTCGAACTCAATTGACTAAAATTTCTTAAGAAAAGAAAAGATTGAATATTGAATTAAATGCGATGCTTGATTTCATGTTCAAATTTTTTGAAAAGCTCTATTCTCCTTAAAGTTTAAAAGTGTATATCTGAAAATCAGATTAAAAAGGGTCATATTCATTTACAAAAGGGGAGCGCCTTTATTATTTGAACTCAAGCTAAGTTTTTGAAAAAAAAAAGTTATTTTATTTTAAAAGAAGAGATGATTTCTTTGATTTGACTTCATAAATTTGATATATCTCTCAATTTAAAGCTTTGATGATGATTTTGATGATTTTGCTTGTTTCTTTCCATGAGCTTTTTTGATGTTGTCAAAAAGAGGAAGAAGATTTGTTGAGTATATGCTATGTGAGCATATGCTATTTAAATGTACTTAAACCTATACATTTCATGATATTACTTGAAACATTCAAATTTAAGTTAAAAGAGTTTTGGTATTAGCTTTCATTAAGAGTGTATTTATAATTATGTATATCATTACTTCATAATTTATACTAGTCAATTTATTGAAATACATTAAATTTTATTTTTATGCATATACTTAAACTTTTTGCCATCATCAAAAAGGAGAAGATTGTTGACCCCATGATTGATTTTGATGATTGCCAAATTTTGAGTATTTGAGTATTTAACCATGTATTTCATAACTGGATGTTGGTCTTTCCAAGTATTTAAATTGAAGAATCATTTCAAAAAAAGATCTAAAAAATTCAAAAATTTAAGATCTTTAAAGAAAAGATTTTTCTTAAGCTTCCAAAGATCAGAAGAAAGAGAGTTCTTTGACTAAAACAAGAAAGATATAAAGTAAAATTCAAATAAAAATCAAATCTCCTTGATTGAAAGCAAAAATCTTTCAAAATAGCTTTGGAGCAGTTTTCGAGATATCTCAAAATTTTTTCAAGAGCTCTCGAGTGGACTAGCATGTCCAAATGCAGTTTTGGCATGATTTCATGAGGTCTCGAGTTAAACTCAAGATATCTCGATCTCAGGAGACAGAAACTTAGTTTCTATGCTCTGAAAGCAAGAGGTCTCGTAGGATTCTCGAGAGATCTCATGATTTTGATGAGATGTCTCGATTCAGAATTGAGAGGTCTCAAAATCTAGCAAGAGGTCTCATGAAAAATCGAGAGGTCTCATTTTGTGCGGATAGCCTTCAACAGATTATTTTGTAATGGCTATTTTTCGACCCTAACAGCTATTTCAGAGCTCCCAATAGCTAGAACTCTTCTCCAACTATCTCTAAATGTATTTAAAAGGTGGAGAATCAATTGAAAAAGAATTAAGGGATTTAAAGAAAGATTCTTTTATTTTTGGTGAGGAATATTGAATATCCAAGAAAAGAGAAAAGAGAGAAAAGTTATGCATAGATTTCAGCGAGCCTTCAAAGCAATCTTCTCCAACATCTTCTACATCCTCTCAAGCATAATTTGAAGAAAAACCAAGCTTCAATCGAGCACATCATTGGCTTTCTCTTTAGGATTTAAAAGAGCTTAAATTCTATTTTTTATATTATGCTGAAACTTTACTTATATTTTTTATTTCTTTTTAAGTTTCTTTGGAGGAAAAAAATTTGGGGATTAGGCCCATCCAAGCCCAAAATTGGATATTATAGGTTTTGGTTGGTGAGCTCGAAAAACCAACTGAATTAATAGTGATCCCAAAAAATTATTAGTGTAAGATTTTAGTTAGTGCTCCTATGAAAACCAACTAGGTTTGTTTGTGAGCCTAGAAAAACAAACACATTGTAATCAAGAGTAGATTATAGTAAAAATCTCAAGAAAAGCTTGGGGAGTGGATGTAGGAGTGGATTGCTCCGAATCACTATAAAATCTTATGTGTTTGTACTATATTTTTAATTCTTGCTTTACTTACTTTATTATTTGCTTAGATTAGCTCTCAAATTTCTTCATAGCATTTGTATATCCTAAAATTATTGTTGCTTATATTATTTACATTTGAACCATACTACTTAAGTTAAAATCAAAGCACATACCTGTTTAGAAAGTAAATTTGGTTAAAATTTTATAAGAACCCAATTCACCCCCCCCCCCCCTCTCTTGGGTTGCTATCTCTGGGCAACATTTTTTTAATAATTTTTTTTTCACTCATACCCATATAAAGTAGATTCTTTATTGAATATAGGTTGGAAGTAGATTTTAGAATTACTCAAAAATTTATTCTATTTCAGACCTAATCATTTATTAGTTTTTCTTAATAATTTGGTCCTTAGTATTTCAAAAATTTTCTAAACCATTAATCAATCATTGATTAAAATGCTTGAAAAACTTTAAATTGGCATGAAATCAAGTACATAAGATTTAATTATTACTATACTTGAGAAATTAATTAAAGATTTATTTATTCTTCCTCTCCAACTTAATTTTCATTATCCTCAATGGAGGAAAGAAATAGAGTATGATCAATAAAATAGAAGGCAAAAAGAAAGTGTTCACCTAGTTTAATATATTTATGGTCTCGACCTGGGATTATTTGTTCTTCATCAGCATGGGTTTGTAGTTCTCCCACCAACTTAGTCCTAAAAGAAAGATAAACTAAAAATTAAAAAAATATATTAAATATAAAATACTGGATTGCCTTCTAGTAAGTGCTAAGTTTAACATCTTCAGTCGGACCCTATGAAGGAATTTTAGGTATTATTTTGAGTACATCCTTCAAGGTTCCAAAAAGATAAATTCAATCAGGAGGCCTTGTCATCATGGCAGAAAATCATTCATGAAATACTTTTCGATAGTTAAGCATAGCCCTAATCAATAGATTATTTAGAGCAACCATGTTATACCAAATTTTAAAATTATTATGGTAATCAAGAAGGAATTATGTTTGATGGGCCGAAATTGGGAGTGGTGGTTTAGAAATTTCTTCAATTATAACCTGATCTACCATAATCCCCTTTTCAGGTCTGATAAATCTAGGCATCAACTCTTCCTGATCCAAGGTATGGCACTTTTTCCAAATTAATAAGTCTACCTCCATACATCATTTTAATATTATAGATAAATTTTGAAGGCTATCCTCAAAAGTAGTGCCGACCATAGAAAAATCATTCTTAAAATTGTTATCCCTTCTTTCTATAATGTCCCATCCAATAGCTTCTTTATGTGCTTTTAGAACATCTATAAGTTGATCTTCCTAGTTAGGTATCACTAGTAGTGTGTCTGTAGGTATGTCAGGAAGTGGTTTCAATTCTAGATCAGTTGATGGTTCTAACAAGAAAACTATTGATGGGCTAGGTGGTAGCTCAAGTTTTTCTATCCATGGTGGGATGGTTTTAGGGTAGGATATATCTACTTGGTTATTAACTCTATATTGTATCCATCATCATCAAAATTATCCACCTTATAATGAGCCAAATAGAGATTTAATGAATCTTGGAAAAGAATTATGGGTGAAACTTCCGCTAATATGTTGTTTACTTGTGATTCTTGGGAAGTCTTTATTGATTCCATCATCTCATCAGTTTGTCCCTCTCTGTTAAAAGGATTGGATGATTCTAAGGCACTTGGAAAAGGTTCTATATATAAGTAAGGTGATGGAATTGATTTGTCCCACATTTCTAGTTCTTTTCTATACTTTTTTGCCTCAGTAATATGGTCTAAGAGGATCTTTTTAGTTGTGCAGGATTGTTCTATGACTATATTATTTTTGAGAGTTTTAATTGATTGTTTAGAAAAAGCTTCTAGGATATTAAAATTTTTAATCATGTATGGTCCCTTAAGGTCACTCTCAGGCTAACTGGGCAACTCTTTTTCCTCCTGTTATTTGAATGTAACCACTTATTTCTCTAGTTCTTTAAAGTTTTGCATGCAGGAGTGAAAGGTTTGTTATAAGGTCTGATTATTAAGCTCTAACTTGTTTAATGCTTGCTGAATCATCTCTTCAGTAGTTGATTTATTGTTATTTGGAAAAGATTGATAACGTGGGTTGGGCATATCATAATGTGCATCCATGACTATGGATCCTTGTGGCATCGGGGTAATCACTGGTTGTGATTACCATGAAAAATCTGATAGAGCCTCCTAGCTTAGATTGTAAGTGTTAAAGTATAGATTATTTTCTAGTCTGTAGGCTATTTGGGTTTGATCTTAATAATCTTGCTCATACATATACTCAGAAAATCGGTGTGGGCATTCACTTACATAATGGATGGGGCTTGAGCAAATTGCATAAATTTATTGTGTAGGAGGAAAAGATGGATATGAAGGATTTCTATTAGCTTCTAGATGATCTATTCTACAAGATAGTTCAGCATACATACTATTGAGATTCATCTTTGATTGTTGTTTATTTTATTTTAAAAAATAAAAAAAAAATAAAGAAAGAGAATTCTAAAGATTAGAACCTAGAGGTTCTTAGATCTAGAGATGATAGAGGAGAGTGTTTTAATTAGGGTTTGAATTATAAAGGCAAATAAGTTAGGCAAGCATGGACTCTCTATCCTAGGATTAACCTAGATCTAGACAGCTCCTAACTGCTAAGGTCACCTTCAAGTCCTCTAGGTAAAGAATCAGCTACTCAACTAGCCAGGTAAGTGTAAGATCGGTGGGAGTCTTCCTGT
This sequence comes from Cocos nucifera, assembly GCA_006176705.1. Taxonomy (NCBI): domain Eukaryota; kingdom Viridiplantae; phylum Streptophyta; class Magnoliopsida; order Arecales; family Arecaceae; genus Cocos; species Cocos nucifera. The sequence continues at coordinate 27,360 of QRFJ01004255.1, read as the reverse complement.
TGCTTTTCTTAGATATCAATTATCTTGGTCAGGTAAGCTAACAGAATCAATTATAAATCACCTTTCTTCAAGCCTAGTCGTCCCTTAAACCACTTGCCTAGACATCAATTGAATTGACTAACCCTAATCTAGTCCAACTTTTAGATTTCTTATCCTAATAAGCTTGAATATCCTAGGGCCAACGTCTAATTGATTTTACATTAAAAGACTTAGATCAATACAATATGAAGGATGGTGGTTTGTGAGCTAAGAAAGAATGATCAAATCCCCACCTTATCTTGTTTAATGGATTTTGCTCTTAGAGTATATTATGAATATACAATGCAAATAAAACAAGATGTCCAAACATGTTGATTTCTTTTAAAGTTTAATTAGTTTCTCTATATTAATTAAGTATTATGAGGTATGTTTATTTTCTTCTTATATTAGGTTATTTAAAGCTAAAAAATAAAAGATAGATTAAATTAATTAGATTAATTATATTAGATTTTATCTAAACTAATTTAGAGAATCTAACTAATTAAAAAGTAAATTAGACTAGTCTTTAAAAGGAAACTAGATGGCCTAAGAGATTAAATTAACTTTTAAGATAATAATTTATTCTAAACTATAAAGAGCTATAAATTAATTATGTAAAATTTATTTAATTATACAATTAAGGTAATCTAGCTAGAAAGCAATAAATAAATTATATATGAAAAGCAAGAAAAGTAGAAATTTAAAGAAAGCATAAATAGTAAGTAATTAAGCAATTAAATTAAATTGATGGATAATAAAAAGTAAATTATTAATCAGCAGAACAAAGTATGAAAGGCAAAAGTAAAGAAAAGTAGTAATTAATAAGTTAGAAATATAAAGCAGTAAAATAAATAAATAAGTAAAGCATAAATGATAATAAAATAGTAGAATAAAATAGTAAAATAAATAAGATAATAAAATAAATTATGTAATAAAATAAAGCAATAAAAATTATAAGGCAATAAAGCATATAAAGCAATAAATAATAAATTAATTAATTTTTTTAAATTTTTTGATATTTAATTTTTTTATTTTATTATTATTTTTTTGAAGCAATCATGCTACAATCTATGGCAATGTTGCCAAAAATTTGACTGCTTGTTGTTAAAGCATCAAATAAAATTTAGATCTGATTTTAATATTAAGTAGGATAGTGGTGAGTTGGGTATTGATTTCTTCGAAGATTGAATGCTAAGTTCGTTTAATTTAATTAAAAAAATAAAAATTTAAAGCAGTAAATTAAAGAGGATTGATGAAGATTTTAGCAAATTAAATAAAAGATCGTAAAATAATAATTAATTAAGATTTTAGAATTAATTAAAGAAGAGAAATTATCTAGGGTTTTAGTTTCATTTTCTAATATTCAAGTTTACAATTGATTCATGCAATCTTTTCATTGTCAACGTGCAATCTAATGAGATATATATTTCATTGATTAGATTCCAACATAACATATTCTATCAAGCATGGACCATATCTAATATGATCATGACCCATCTTACAGGCCATTGGATCACGTCAAAAGGGTGCCTAAGAAATCTTGTTTAAAGCCAAATTTGCCTCCTGCCGTCCGATCTCAGTTGACTGCATTATCAACCATTCGATTATGCACAGGCCCTCACTTCCACCGTAGATCGTGATAAAATTCTATAGACCCTTTAAGGGTTTATGCACACTGATTTGGCATTTGGTCCATAGTGGACTGTGATGAAAATGACGTCAGCCGGGCTGGGTTTGGTTTGGTTTAAGCACCTGGGCTGCGGTTTGGTCTAAGCTAGATTCTGGTTCATGCAAGCTATGGGCTGGTTCTCACTGGACTGGTTGATTGAGCCGACTGGTTTAGTTAATTTAATTTTTCTATTTTTTTATTTTATTTTTTTATTAAAACTTGCAACTTCCATTTAAATTCTAATTTAGCTTTGATTTTTGTCAAATTTATTTTGTTTGAACCCTAAATCGAGCTCTTCATATTGGTGGATTTCTTTCCTATAAAATAATAATAAAAGTATCAATTCTTTTAAATAAATATTATATATTATATATTTTAATATTTTTATTTAGTATATTTATGATAATTATCAGCTAACCTCTATAATAGGCATAATTTTGGTGTTGGGGCCAATGTTGATAGTTTTAATAGGTGAAATTGGGTCTAAGCTTGAGTCTATTGAGGTATCCAAGAAAAATTAGGGTAGTTCCTCCAATCTAAATTATGAGTTAGAAAAAAGGTCATTAACTAGCTTGGAGTAGTCTTGTGTAGCATGAATTTATTCTTGGATGAAAGGTGAAAATTATGCAGTCATAGGATATTCACTCATATGATGGATTGGGCTAGCATAGATAGAATAAATCTCCTGATATTTAGAAGGTGGTGTAAATTATACAGGAGATTGTTAACCTAGAGTTAGGAATTGATCTAATTTCTAGGCAAGAAGGTCGATTTTATTTATCAAGTTCATGTCAGCCTTAGAACTAGATTCTGGATGTTTAAAATCATAAATTCCTACCTGCTTTTGGTAAAAAGATAACAAAGCATAGTTGATTGAGTTTTCACTTAAGGTTTTAAATAAGGTATATAAGCTTCATCCTCACTTTTGCTCATGAATGCACCTCCATGGGATGCATCTACCATTTGTCTATACTGATCTCCTAAACCCTCATAGAAAGCTTGAATTATTTGCCACTTAAATAGACCATAATGTGGGCATTTTCTAAGAAGTTTCTTAAGTCTCTCCCATGACTTGTGAATTTGTTCCTCTGAAAGCTGAGCAAATTCAGTGATGGCTCATCTCATGGTGTTGGTTCAACTTATGGAATAAAATTTCTTAAGACACTCAAGTTGCAATTCAGTCCAAGTTTTGATTGATTTTCCTATTATGCCAAGCTAGTGCTTGGCTTTGTCTTTTAGTGAAAAAGAGAATAAGATTAGTCTAAGGACATCATCAGTTAAATTTTGAATCCTCACTGTAGAGCATATTTCTAAAAGTTCATCCAGATATTTATAAGGATCTTCATTGATGTTCCCATAGAAAGATGGGAGCATCTGAATTATGGTCGACTTGATCTCATAGTGGGTTGCAAGGATATTAGGTAAGTGGATACAAGTCGATGGATTATAAGTGGAATAAATAAAATATTCTTTCATCCGTCAAGGTGGTTCTCTAGGATTTCTAGTACTATTGGATTTAATATAGTTCAGCCATTCAATTTTATGATTAAGTTCAACCAGATAAAAAAAAATGATCTTCTATCATACATGTACTAGTATAATCCTAACGTGTGGTTCCAAATTTTTTTAATTTTTTATTATTTTTTTAAAAAATTATAATTTTTATTATAATTTTATTTATTTTATTATTTTTTAAATTTTTATTATTTTTTAAAAAGTTTTAATTTAATTTAATTTAATTTTAATTTAGCATCAAAAATTTTGATAAGAGCACGATATTGTCATTAGGACATTGTGTTTATCAGTTTAATTCTAACTTCTTAAAATGATTAAAAATATATAGATAGTGGCGAGTCAGGTCAAATCCACAGAGAAGATAGTATTTTAGTTTTGAAATCTTTGATTTTATAAAAAAAAATTAAAAATAAAGTAGAAGTTGGAAAATAAAATTATAAATAAAAAAAATTAAACGATGTAGAAAAATAAATTTTGTACTAAGATCTACTATTTAGATTTTAGCATCTACTTGTAATAAAAATAAAAAGAAATAAAATTAAAGAGTAGAAATTAAATTTGCAAAAAATAAAAAACATGAATTTAAAGTACATAAAAAGAAATTTGCATTAATTTAAAGTTTAGAATTTAAATACATGAAATTTAAAAAGAACAGAAAAAAAATAAAAACTAAAAGCAGGCTGATCTTAATCTCAGATCAATGTTGGCATTGAGATGGTGTAGAAGACCAGCTCTTTCTCTTGGTATCCTCTACCTTGAAGCAACCATGAATTTCAAGCATGGCTCTACCCAATACCATCACCTTCCCTTGACCAAAGACATTGAACTCTGGAGGCCTAGAGTCCTTTTTGTAAGTATTGGATAGGAGGATCCTTTGCTATCAGGTGATATGGGACCAAAACGATAGGTAAAATCTTGTGTAAGGAGGAGTCCTGGTGAAATTCATATTAAAATACTGCTGGATTGCATTCTGGGAGGTTTCTAGTTCTTTTGGCCATCAGATTCGAATCAAACACCCCAAAAATTGCTTAAAAACCTACTGGAAAAGCCTTGATCAGATCAGATTGGATATTGGCCATCTGATCGTATTCATCAGGTGAATCTAGGCCTTTAAATCACACTAAAAGTCACTCTAGATGATTGAATCAGATTAAAAGCCATCGTCTACCATTCGATCAAAATTTGGACGTGATCTGGCCGTTAGATCGAAGCTTGGAGCGATCACAATTGTCGGATCACGCTATAAGAGAGCTAGGAAACCAAATCAAAACTAGAATTAACCATGACCATTGGATCTAGATCGAGTGCTCTCCAAATCATTTGATCGTGCCTTCATGATGCCTATGGACCAGCTGGACCGAGTATACTGCAGATTGTGATCATCTTGGCATGCCAGCTGAATTTAGATTATGCCTCATGCACCATGATTTTTCACCATATTAAGGATCCACGATGGATCAAATACTGTAGCGGTCCACCATGGACCACATGGTTTTCAGACATCAACTGGAGAGGGAACTAGGCTGTGCTGGGCTCTTTCGATTGTAGGCTGAGCGCACATCATGGGCTCTGGGCTAGGCTGTGCTGATGGGCATGTGAGCAGATCGGGCCTAGGGGCATGCTAGCTAGTGGACTGGGCCTGGTTTTGGGGGAACCGATCGATTAAATTTTTTTAATTTTTAATTTTTTTTCTTTTTATTTCTTTAAAAATTCATATCGAATCCGTTTTAACTCTAATTTGCTTCAAATTTGCTTCATTTGAACTAAAAAATGAGTTCTTTTCATCTATGATTATATTTCATAAAATAATAAATAAATTATTAGTTTTTAAAAATAAAAATAAATTAATTTATAAATTAATGCTTTTATTAGTGTATTTATGATAATTATCAGTGCTAGTGGGATTAGGGCGGCCGTGGGCGAGGTGGGGCCTGGGCGGCCAGCTCAGGGCCATGGCATAGGAGGCGTCGGTAGGGCAGGGCTGCCATAAGAGAGGCAGACTTGGGGTGGTAGGCTCGGGGCCATGGTATAAGAGACACTAGTGAGGTCAGGGCGGCTATGGGAGAGGCGGGGTTGGGGCGGCTGGCTTGGGGCCATGGTGTAGGAGGTGTTGACGAGGTTGGGGCAGCCGTAAGGGAGGCGAGATTGGGGTGGTGGTGAGCAAGCAAGGGTTGAGGTGGTGGGCTTGGGATGGCCGCATTGGTGTGCTGACGGGCTTGGGCGAGGAGGGGCCAGGGCGGCGGGCTCAAGGCCGCGGCATAGGAGGCACCAGTAGGGTTGGGATGCTAGGAAGGAGGACGCACGAGGAGCGGAGAATGCCGAAAAGGATGCGCAGGGAGCGGAGAACGTGCGAAATCTTTTTTCCTTTGATGGAAATTCTTTTCCTTTCGACGGGGTCGGAGAAGTTTTATTTCGAGTAGACTATTATCGATGGTAAGTGCACTATCAGTAATACGGTCGACAAAACTATATTTTCCATATCAACATATTAGTGTTGGCAGTTTCCATCGCTAATACCTACCCACTATCGCTAATACCATTAAATTTTTTTAAATATTAGATTTTAACATTAATTTTTTTAAAAAAATAAAAGTAGTATTTTTTCAAAATTATTAGTGATGGCAAGAACTCAGTAGCTAAAGCCATCGCTACTAATCATAATATTTTAAAATTATATTTAATATTATTTTTTTCTTTTAGGTTATTTTTAGGATGGTTAAAAATTAATATTAAATTTTATTAAATTTTTAGGCTTAATTAATTTATGGATGAAGTCCTAATTGATTTAAATTAGATTTAATTTAATTAAGCTTGACTTAATTTAAGGCTAATTATTTTAATATTCTACGTAGGACTTAGATTCAAGCCTAATTGAATTAGGTTTGACAGGATTTTGAATTGAATTCGAATTGGATTTGAATTAGATTTGAATTAAATCTAAATTAAAAGTTATTTTTTCTAATTAATTTAAATTAGATTAAATTTAATTAAACTAAACTTACTGTAAGGATAACAGGATTTTACAATCCAATTAGGATATGGATTCAAAGTCTAATTAAATTAGGTTTAACAGAATTTTGAGTTAGATTCGAATCAGGTTCGAATTGGATTCGAATTGAACCCAAATAAAAAATTATTTTTTTAAAATTAATTTAAATCAATTTAAATTTAATTAATCTTGACTTAATTTGAAGGTAATTGAGGTTTACTATCTAAGTTTGACTTAGATTCAAGGTCTAATTAAATTAGAATTGACATGTCTTTGAATTGAATTCGAATTGGACCCTAATTAAAAATTATTTTCTTCTAATTAATTTAAATCAAGTTTAATTTAATTAATCTTGACTTAATTTAAGGCTAGTTGAGTTTTATAATCCATATAGGACTTGGATTCAAAGCCTAATTAAATTAGATTTGACATGATTTTGAATTGGATTTGAATTGAATTATGGATCAAGTCTTAATTAATTTAAATTAAATTTAATTTAAGTAAGCTTGACTTAGTTTAAGGCTAATTGAATTTTATAATTCAAGTAGGACTTGAATTCAAAGCCTAATTGAATTAGGTTTGATAGGATTTTGAATTAGATTCAAATCGGATTTGAATTGAATTCGAATTAAACCTAAATTAAAAATTATTTTTTTAATTAATTTAAATTAGATTAAATTAAATTAGGCTTAATTTAATTTAATGGTAATTAGATTTTACAATCTAATTGGGACATAGATTTAAAGTCTAATTGAATTAGGTTTAACAGGATTTCAAATCAGATTTGAATTGAGTTCGAATTGGATTCAAATTAAACCCAAATTAAAAATTATTTTCTTCTAATTAATTTAAATTAGATTAAATTTAATTAGACTTAACTAAATTTAAAAGTAATTAAGTTTTACTATTCATCTAAGACTTAGATTCAAAGTCTAATTAAATTAGAATTGATAGAATTTTGAATTAGATTCAAATCGGATTTGAATTGGATTCAAATTAAACCAAAATTAGAAACTATTTTATTCTAAATTAATTTAAATCAAATTTAATTTAATTAATCTTAACTTAATTTAAGACTAATTAAATTTTATGATCCAAGTAGGACTTGGATTCAAAATCTAATTAAATTAGCTTTGGCAGGATTTCGAATTGGATTCAAAATGGATTTGAATTGGACCTGAGTTATGTTTTGGATTATTAGCGATGGAAAAGTATCACCATTGCTAATTTCATCATTAATAATATTTTTAAATATTTTTTTTAATTTATTATTGATAATTTTTTAAGAAAATTATTTGGGATGGTAGGATTTTCATCGCTAATAACCAAATTCGCCATCGCTAATAATTTTTATATTTAAATATTATAAAAAATTAAAAAAATTTTAAATAGTTTTAGTGATAGCTTTTATCATTGCTAATAATTAAATAGCCATTGCTAATAGGTTATTATTAGTGATGGTAAGATTTTCATCGTTAATAATCTAAATTTATTATCGCTAATAATTTTTTAATATTTAAATATTAAAAAATTATACTTTTAGCGATGGCTTTTGCCATCGCTAATAATTAAATTACCATTGTTAATAGTATTAGTGATAGTAGTATTTTTGGTCAATTTTGTGGTGGCTAAAAGATGTTATTAGCGATGAAATTCTTTTCATCACTACTATTCAAAATTCTTGGAGCGATGTCCCGATCTTGCAGTCAACTCTAATTCTTCAAGGGTCGACTCTAATTTTTTTCGAGTGGACTTGACTATGTTAGGAGTCGACTTACCCTCAAGGACTAAAAAATGGTGTTCTCTATATTTTCTTGAGAGAGCTGGCTCATCCTGTGCTTGAATCGGCTCGACTGTTGGGATCGACTCCAATTTTTTCTAGGATCGACCCCAATCGAGCATCCTAAAAAAAATATGTTCTCTATCTTTCTCTAAAAAAGTTGGCTCCTATAGGGCATGAGTTGACTCAAGATCATGTCAATCTCCTCCAGCATGCCAAGATCTACTTCAATCTTTCTAGAGTCGACTCATGTCCTTCTTGAAACTTAGAATTTCTCATTTTTAGGTTTGTTTCAATGCAAGGATTGGCTTATTTGCTTCTAGGGTCAACTCCACTAAGTTTCAAGCTTGAATTTTTTCTTTTAATGTCCTTGACTTAGTGTATTTTGAGGAGATCTTTTTTATAGACTATTTCTTCAATTTGAACATCTGAAAAGATCTAATTCATTCTTCAAACACATGATTAGTATCATCTATATTCAATATTTTGGAATCATCAAAATTAATCATAGGGTCAACAAGCAAGCAATCAAAACATGACAAATGCCAAGAGTTTATAGTAGTTCGGCGTCAAACTCAATATCTACATCTACTACCCTGCTCTTACTTAGGAATTTTCAAGCCACTAATCATCCTCAAATGATTATAAAGTTGGATTCCATTGTTAAAGATCCCTAGTTTTTCATAAGTTAGTCACTCATTTTCCAAATATAAGAAAATCTAATACACTCTATTTCAAGATACAATCAACCTATCCTCAAGTTTCAGCACATTTGAAACTTGTTCTTACAAGTACAAGAATAAATCAATGGAAACAATTAACTTCTTTAATGAGCACAATAGAAACAACTAAAGCACTTTACAAATGAATGAATAAGCATTTAGAATGCACCCTTCAGCTGAAAATGAACAGTGGAAGCACTTTGAAGTGGTGGTTAGAGATGGAGTGAATGCTTCTTGTATTGCATGCTCAATCTCTTTGAAAGTAGATTTCCCTTGAATTTTTGTTGAGTTTTTCTAGCTTTTAGAAACCTATTTAGGCTTAATGGATGCTGGAAAATTGATACTGGCCATTTAAGTTTATTGGAGAGTGGTTAAGGAGCATTAATTGCATCCTTTTCAGCTGAAAAACTGACATTATAGTTTGTTAGGATATAGGGGTTGACATCAATGTTGACCCTTGAGTTAGGGGTAAACATTAGGGTCACTTCCTATGGCAAAACTGAAATGGTGGCTTTCTATTTCCATCTATGGCATAGTAGGGTTCGATAGTACTAGTGTCACCCCTTGAAGAGTACCAAGCATGCCAGCTACCCTTTTTCATTGGAGATGACTTGGGGGTTGCCCCCTGAGCCCTAGAGGTTAGGCCTTGATGTCCAGATCACTAACCTTTTAATATTTTGATTGCCACACACCATAAAATCACCGCTTGTCCTTTTGAAGTTATCTATCCATACTTTTGAAGCTTCTAAAAACCATCACCCTTGTCTCTAACTTGAAAAAATTGATCCTTTGACCTTTGCTATGCATTTTTATTCACTCAAACTTCTTGGGCTTCCCTAAAGTATACTTTTAAATTACTCTAAAGATATGTAGCCATTAGTACCCCTCTCAAATATTTTATAATCATTAAATCAATTTAACAACCACTTTGACCCCTATGGATAGGGCTAGATAGGATCTGAGAGTAAGATTCACTAAATCAGGAAGCCAAATCATGCACTAAATTTTAGAAGGCCATGACTTGATAGTACGATTGAGATGATCTTCTTTTTTTAACATTAGATATCTTTTCAAGATCTATAACTTTGTGCCAGTCAAAATGGTATCATTTGGACATTGAAATGGATTGGTCAAACCAAAACATTCCTTCTCAGGCAAGACTTTGACAGTAGTTTGTCTTCCGATCCATGAAGAATTAGGAAGAACGATAGCAGAAAAAGTTGATGTACAGGTCGAGATATATCTTCTATAGAATTTTGATATTTTTTTCATAATTTTTTATGTTAATCCAATCTTTTAGAGAATCCTATTCGAACTTGTTAGATATGTATCCTAGAAGTCAGATTAGCTAACACTTGTAATACACTTCTAAGGATAATTTTATAATTTTGACTATAAATTATTAAAAGGATTATTTTTTATCATAGTGTGTATTTAAAGTGTCAAGGATACATTCTTTGATTTAATGGTAATGACAATTCATATTTTCAAGAGTTGAAAATTTAAGATATGAATTTTCATAATTAATTCATAAACTACTTCCAACCGTAAGATCATCACGAGGATGGTGATCGATCTAGAAGATTGGTGTACGATTGCTTTCTTAAGATAGATGAGTCTTACATCTATGGTATGGAGATACCATAGCGAGAGTACAGATACTCGTTAGAGAACGAGGGTACTGAGTGTGACCACCTCGAGCAGTCATAAGAAAGTATACCTTCTCATCGATGACTGGCTCGATGCTGTAGTAGTGTGTCTAGTTCTTTGATTTGAGGTGCATCGGTAGTTCACATTGAGGGTGTTATAATTTGACTATACCATAACTCAATCTACTAGCCATTCAAAATCCTGAGGTATATGTTGGCTATAGCATGTTCATTGTAGGAATTGGATTGCACCAATAGAGGATCTATCTACCTTGGTAGATGAGGAGTAGCCTTATGATAATCATGAGATTGAGTCCTTAAGCCCATAGCCATGGTAGTGTGAAGATGATAGGAAGAGTTTCTATTAGGATTTCACATCGAACTTGAATCAAATGATTAATTCATATGATGGATATTGGGTTTGATGAGTTCACCTTAATCCTAATCCTATCGGGGCTTAAGATAGAAGAACCCAATCACATAGATAGCTGCACCAAGAGGTTCACTTTCAGTTCTGATGGGTTGCCATTAAATACTTCTAGGTATCACTAATAGATTTTGAGAGCAATTAGAATGATTTAGATGATCAATAATTCTAATTATATGAATCAGAAAAGTTCTAGTCCATCGAAAGGTGTTTCAATGATGTCGATGATAGAGATCACGACATATCTCATTACCATATGAAACTGAATCTAACTGGGTTACACAAATAAGGATTTGGATCTAGATATCATCAATTGAGCTAATCCAGCTTGATTAATTTGGATTAGATTCAATCAGGTTCAAGGTAATCGTGCTAGCACATAATTAAGCCTAGCTTTCTTCTTCTATAATCTTTCGATTCATCACAATCGAGTCAAATTTGATTTGACTCATTCCTATATTTAGAATGAATTTATTTTTATTTGATTGAAATCAGTCTAGATCAGATTAATTATAGAAATTAAATTCATTCCAAGTGCAATTGGACTAGAGTCAAAAGTTGACCTATCTGAGAGAATTGAGGGTCACCTAATTAGATGCATTTAGAAAATTCTTTGGAAATTATTTTGCTCTAATTTTTGGATAGATGATAGGGATCGAGTCATAATTTGGGTGTGACAAATTTCATGATTTATGGTGGTATTTTGATTGGGTTTTGATAGAGTTTGATTTGAATCAAACTCTTGAGGGAAGAGTCCTAGGCGCAATGGACTCTTCCTTATCTTCTCTTGTTGCCAATTTCTAGAGGGATTTTTGGCATCAAAACTAGATAGAGATCTGGTATTTGATGTAGAGATTAATCCTTGATATCCCTTTAAATCAAATAATAGGTTATTTGGTCAAAGAGGAACTCTAGATGGCGCATAAGTTTTAAACCCCTTCTCATGCCATTGTGCTATCATCACATGAAAATATTTTCCACACCCAAGTGCTATCGCCCCTATCATATCCCATGCCCCCTCTGATCCTCTCTCTCTCCCTCTTTTACATGCCAAAGGTTGGGCACAAATCAGAGAAGAAGGTCCAAAAATTTTGGCACAAAATTAGCATCTATGCGATCGTGTTCGTAAGACAAGCATGCAGCATTCAAGATCCTTTTGAAGGATCTATAGATTAGATTCAGATCTAATCTTTTGAAGAAAGATTTACAAGGAGAAGATGTCTAGATCCTATCTGAGTAGATACAGATAGAGGCCAGATGCATGCATGGCTCATTCCAGAACCTTAGGAACGATTAGGATCATCATAGGATAATTAGATTACCCAATCAGGTACTTAAATTAAATTTGATTTAATTTTATTTTTAATTTTTAATATCAAATCACCTTGATTAGATCTGAGAACTCTTAGATCTGATCATATTGTAAATTTTTTTGTAGAAAATTTCATCTCAAATCTGATCAGATTTGGATGATCCTACAACGGAAAATCAGATTTTCCTTCAAAACTAAGAAGAGGAATTTGACTTGCATTGTTCAAGGGTTGATGTCCTTCTTGAAACTAGGTAGAGGAATCTTACTCAAGTTAGATAAGAAAGGACCTCACTATTACATATAGGGGCTACGTATCTTAATTTAGGTAGAGAATCAATCAATAAAAGAAAAGGAGAGTTAAGTCTTACTTTCATAATTCTTCCATCTTCTTTAAGATTTCTTTTGAAAGGTTCAAGTTGAGTAGATTGAAAAGAATCTTCTTTTTCTCCAATCAAATCCATAATAAACTTTAATGATAGTCGATTAAATATCATTGATATCTGTAATGTATTAAGTAAATGATTTTGGTGATATTTAATCACATATATTATGATTACCCTATGAGGCTAGGTCTGATTGGACCAGCATGGACCATGGCCAACCACTTGACTCACTTTTCCCTAGGCTAGGTGCTTGCTCCACACATGCTGGAGCATTACCGAAACTCTTGATTGGTAATGGATTGCTCAATGACTCCTAGTGGAGGTTGGATATATAGGGCTGCTAGTCTATAACAAAACCCTAGGGTTCCTTTTTAAGAGATGCTCTCTTGCTCCCCTAGCTTACCACCACAACCAAAACCCACAGCTGCTAGATTTCTCTTCCTCTTTCCCTTCCTCTAGAAGACCCTTATTTGTGCCGACCATAATAGATTGTGGAAGATGAGACACAAAGTGCTCCCACCCCTTTTATATACTTCCATGACCTTCTCCCTTCCATATTGAGTGGTTGCTCGTTGGATTCTATTGCAGAATCATGAGAAATTAAGGTGAGACCCTCTCCCTTATTTCAATATGAAATATTCTTTTTTCAATAAAAGTCAATTATTAAGCTAGTAAAACTATGTTTGGTTAGGTAAGGTAGTGTGAGGTTTGCTTACTATACAGTGAAGGTCACTCTTCTTTTTATCTATTGGCCCAATAATTAATTTTGATAATGCCAAAATACTTGAGTACATTTGATACGAATGCAAGCTTGAGACTATACTTGTAGGAAATTTCTTGATGCTTATAGGTTGCATAAATAATCAAGAAGAAATCCTTTCAAAATGAGTCAAAGAAGAAATTTCTTAAGATTTTTAACAAAGGATGAAGGAGAAGAATCAACTCTAGGACACTCTAGCAGACTGTGGCTTGCCTAAAATGAGACCTACATATTTCAAGAGTCAACCCCAGCAAATCTTGACTCAACTTTAATGGAACTCAAGTCAATCCTAATAGAACAAGAGTCGACCTCAATAGAATAAGAGTCGATCCTAGAATACTCCTAGGGTGTAGATGAGAGTAGTGAAAAATGATCTAAACTTGAGTCGACCCCAACATAATATGAGTTGACTCTAGTGGAACTCGATTTGACCCCAACAGAATAACAATTGACCTTAGAATGATCCCAAGGTGTAGATAGAGAGCAGAGAAAAATGGCAACCCCAACAGAATAAGGATCGATCCTAGAATGGTCTAAGAGAATCGACAAAGAGCAGCAAAATTTGACCAATTCTCGAGTTGGCCCCAACTCTCAAAAAGTCGATCCCAATAATAGTCGAGTCGACCCTAGAATGACTATAGTCAAAAGATAGAGAGCTATTCTAAGATATTGTGGCTTATGAGTCAACTCTCGAAGAAGCCAAGTTGATTTCTGAAGAAGCTGAGTCAACCACTGAAGACCTAAAGTCAACTTCTCTTTATTTGATAGCCTAACAGCTAGTTTTGTAAAACTTCTCCAATGACTAGAAAAAGGCTCCAACTATTATTTTGAGTCCTCCAATGACTATTTTATCCTTTTTAGTCATTTTGGAGGTATTTAAGTGGATAATTTAATTGAAAAATATATGAAAGTGATAATAAAGTGAAAAGAAGAAAGAACAAAAGGACCAAGAAAGAAGAAAAATTTAAGATAACATTCAAGTCAATGTTCCTTCATTTGATTCAAGTGAGAAGAAAGCTTAAGGACATTGATCATTTGACCTACCAGTGAAGCATCTCCTCTAAGCACTTAATTAAACCTCTCTCAAGCATTTAAGGAGGAAATCAATGCATTTAAGAGCCATCTTTATTGACTTCCTTGAGCTATAGAAAGTTTTTTTCTTGAGCTTTAAATTGTTTATCCATTGTGCTCTATGTTGTAATAAGTTTCTTTAGGAAAAAAACTTGGGGATTTAGGCTGGTCCAAACTCATAATTGGATGGTTGGATTTGACTAAATCAAGAAAGATTTAGTTGAAAAGGTTCTTGTTGGTAAGCTTGTGCAAAATCAACTGGATTGATTGTGATCTCAGTCTAAACAATCAAACTATAATCTTGGTGATTTAGTAGAATTCTCCAGTAAGAAGACCTGGGGAGTGGATATAGGTACTGGATTTTGCACTGAATCACTATAAATTTTGTATATTTGTGACTGTGAATTGATTTTCTTTCTTGCTTGCCTTCCATCTTTTTATTTCTACCGCTTTATATAATATTCACCACATCATCATGTAGTAACACAAAAAATTAATGCCATACTTATTCTACTTGCTAAAATACTTGAAAACTCAATTGACCTCCTTCTTGGGTTAGTACTTTGGGCACCAAGTGGTATCAGAATAAGGTACTCAACCTAATTGATTTAACAATTAAAAATTAAAGATCATGGCAATCTTGATTGATTCTTCTCTTATAGAAGGATAATCAACTAATAGAATACCTCTTTTCAATGGCAGACA
The DNA here is from genome assembly GCA_006176705.1 of Cocos nucifera. Lineage (NCBI taxonomy): Eukaryota > Viridiplantae > Streptophyta > Magnoliopsida > Arecales > Arecaceae > Cocos > Cocos nucifera. The sequence goes on along the minus strand of QRFJ01004255.1, from coordinate 12,360 downwards.
TTATACATATTGGAAAGTATACATGAAAATTTTTATCCAAGTACTAGATTATGACATATAGAGTGTCATAATCAATGTATCTCACATACCCACTATTTTGATTGATGGTGTGCCCTCTCCCAAGTTAGAAAAGGATTGAGATAATCTTCATAAAAGAATGGCCTAACTCAATACCAAGGCCATGAATGTTTTGTTTTGAACACTAGATGTTTATGAGTTTAATCGTATTTCTACTTATGTATCTGCTAAAAAAATTTAGAATAGACTTGAGGTTATTCATAAGAGTAAAAATCAAATAAAAGAATCAAAAATTAATATACTTATGTATAATTATGAATTATTTAAAATGAAACCTACTAAAACTATTACTAAAATATTTATAAGATTTATCGATATTAATAGATTTATCGATATTATTAATGGATTAAAAAGTCTTGGCTAGGATTATACTAATAGTGATCTTATGTATAAAATTTTTAGATCTTTGCCAAAGAATTAGGAAGTCAAGATAATGACAATACAAGAAGCAAAAGATCTAAATAAACTATCATTGAAAGAACTTATAGGCTCACTCATGACTCATGAGTTAAGCATGCACCAAAATATAGAAGAAGAGGCCAAGAAAAGGAAGACAAGAACTCTAAAATCAATAGCCAATGATGAAAAGAAGGTGATGAGAAGGTTTATGAGAAGAACAAGATATGAATTCTGAAGAAAAATCCTGATTTCTCGAATCAAGTTTGTTCAGATCTGATCGGATCAAGAGATATATTTTAAAACTTTTTCTCTTTGATCCTAATTAGATCTGAAATATTTCAAATCTGACTTTTATTATTCTAATAATAAAAATAAAATATAGATAAATTAAATCATATTTAATTTACCTTAATGTAGGGTAATCCTATTATCCGTTGATGATCCTGTATGCAGCGGAAGGTTCTAGATCTAGCCATGCAAGTGCCTGGCCTCTACCGGTATCTACTCAGGCTAGATTTGGAGATCCTCTTCTTCTCTATCACGTCTCCAAAAATTAGATCTAGATCTGATCTAAAAGATCCTCAAAATATCTTTCGAAGATCAGCAGTTGTCCTTTGCAGTAGTGCAGCCTTCTAGCTTTTTGTCGCCTTTCTCTCATCTGGATTGCACCAACTTGGATCCCAAATACCTTTGGACATGGAGAGGAGAGGGAGAATATGGATTTGGCATGAAGGAGGAGGAGGGAGGAAGCCTTGGAACATGAAGAACTCTTTTCTCATATTTCTGATACTCCTTGAGTTGGGCGCAGGGTCTTATTTATAGACTATACGTGATCCAATTCCTCTTCTTCCCAACCAATCATAACCCTTTATGAAATCAGATCTAAATTTGATTGGTGGGAATAGAGTCCCTTGGCCTCCTTAGATGGTGCTTAAGACCAGTCAAACTTGGTTCTTAGGAGAAGTCTAATCGAAATCTAAAAAGGAGATGGAGTCCCTGTCCAATAGGGACTCCTGGGCACCTCCAGTTTGGGCACACGCCAAGGGTGGCGTGCGCCCTCCTTCTTGCTAGGTTCTGGTAGGGGGACAGGCCCCCTACCAGTTCTTCAATAGGTGCATGACACATGGACAGAAGTCAAAATATCAATGGTCAACATTTGACCAGTCAAAGGTTAACTTTTGACCAAAGTCAAAAGATGAAAAATGGCAGGTGACCAAAAATGGCAGGTATTGTCTTACAAAATAAGATAATCCTTTTCTGATCTGGACAGACTCAAGTCAAACTAAGTGAAGGCCTTTGAATGAGAATAAACTTCTTTGGCTGAGTAAGGACAACTATTTATGAAAGTAAAAGAAGAACGTTAGGTTCAATCCAGTGCTAACACGATTTTCTTGAACCTAATTGAATCTCATTCAGATCAATTGAACTGGATCAATTCAATTGATGATCACCAAATTTAAATCCTTGTTTGTGTGACCCAGTTAGGTTTAGTTCTGTATGGTAATGGGATATGTCATGATCTCTATCATCGACATCATCGAAACTCCTTTCGATGGATCAGAACTCTTCTAATTCGAATAGCTAGAATGATCGATCATCTAAATCATTCTAATTGCTCCCAAAATCCACCAGTGACACCTAGCAGTATATGGTGGCAACCCATCAGAGCTGAATGCGAACCTCTTGGTGTAGCTACCTATGTGATTAAGTTCTTCTATCTTGAGTCCCGATCAGATTAGGGTTAAGGTGAACTCGTCAAACCCTAGTCTCTGTCATATGATGTAATCATTCGATTCAAGTCCTGATGTGAAAACCTAAATAGAAACTCTTTCTATTATTTCACTCTGCCATGGCCATGGGCTTTTGGACTTGATTCTCATGATCATCATAGGGCTGCTCCTCTACCACCGAGGTAGATAGATTCCATCTTGATGCAATCCAGTTCCTACAATGAACATGCTATAGCCAACATACACCTCAGGATTTCGTATGGCTAGGAGATCGAGTTATGGTGTAGTCAAACTATAACACCCTCAAGGTGAACTGCCGATGCACCTCAGGATCAAAGAACCAGACACACCACTGCAGCATCGAGTCAGTCATTGACGAGAAGGTAGACTTCCTAATGACTACTCGAGGTGGTCACGCTCAGTGCCCTCATTCTCTAATGAGTACCTGTACTCTCGCTTCGATGTCTCCACACCGTAGACTCAAGACTCATCTACTAAAGAGAAGCGATTGTACACCAACCTTCCGAATCAATCACCATCCTCGTGATGATCCTATGGTCGGAAGCATTTTATGAGTTAATAATGATTATTCATGTCTTAAATTTTCAACTCTTGAAAATATGAATTATCATTATCATTAACTCAAAGGATGTATCACAGACACTAAATACACATATGTGATAGAAAATAATCCATTTTATTGATTTTAGTAAAAATTATAATTTTATCCTTAGAAGTGTATTATAAGTGTCGGCCAATTCTGGCTTCTAGGGCACATATATCTAACAAATTCAAGAAGAAAAGCATGAGCAATGGGGAAGCAAGCAAAAAGAAAGACAAGGAGCAACTAGCCATATACTATGAGCATAAAAAGTTTGTACACTTCAAAGTCGACTGCTTTTTACTCAAGAAAGGTCCTAAAAGTATAAAAAGAAAGCTATAATAGCAACATGGAGCAAGATTGATGATTCAAGCTCTGAAGAAGAATGTAAAAAGGAAGAAGTTGCCAACCTATGTTTTATGGCACATGAAAATCCCCTTGAATTTACTTTTGAAGAATTTCAAGATATATTTTATAAATTAATTGATGATTTGAAAAGTTAAATTTTAAAAATAAGAAACTTAAAAGGCTAAATCAAACTTTGGTTGATGAGAAAAATAAATTTCAGAAAGGTGAGAAAAATAAATTTCAGAAATAAAAGAAGTGTTTGATTGAAGAAAATGAAAAGCTTAAGAAAGAAGAAGAAACACTTAAGCCAATTATTGATAGATGTTGCCCAGAGATAGCAACCTAGGGGGGGTGAACTGGGCTTTTAAAACTTTGCAAAATTTTGAAAACTTTTGCTAATATGAAAAATAGTGAATAGGTATGTGTAGCGAATAAATTAGAATAAAGAACAAATTAAATGTTTAACAAACTTCTAGACTGCCAAAATATGAATAGCCAATATCTCAATGAAATCAGAGAGTCTGTTGACCCTATGATTAATTTTGATGATCACAAAATATTAAGTAAAAATATTACTAATCATGTATTTCAAGATTGAATATAGGATTTCTCAGATGCTCACATTGAAGAAATTATCTTTGGAAGAAATCCTCTCAAGATGTTAAGTCAAAGTACTTTAAAGAAGAAGTTTTCATAAATTTGGATAGCTCATTATAAAAAAAATAAAAGAGAAAGAAACAAATATCATTTGAAAGATATAGGGCCAAGAAATTCAAATTTGAAAGGTCAAACAATGAAGAAAAATAAACTTAAAGAGTTTAGAGCTGACCTGTCCAAGAATCGAGCAAGCTTTGGCACGAAATAGGATTGATACTTTGATTTGGTACACAGCTGAGCCAACTTGAATTGGATCTGAGCTAGCTCTCTTATGATAGCAGAAAATATATTTTTTTTATTCTGCTATTCGAGTCAGCTCGATTTGGATCCAAGCTAGCTCTTTTAGGATGGCAAAAAAGATGTTTTCTATTCTACTGTTCGAGCTAGCTCAAATTGAATCTGAGCCAACTCTTTCAAGATGATAAAAAACTAGTTTTTGAAGTTCCGTAGCTTGATCTAGCTCGAAGCAGAATCGAGCCAGCTCGACGAAGACTGACAGCCTTTAATAGCTAGTTCTGTAAAAGTCTATTTTTGCCTAGAATTTTTTTCAATGGCTATTTTTGATCTTTAACGGCTATAAATGGCTAGAAATAAGTTCAAAGGCTATAAAATTTGTGGAAAATAAAAGGAAAACACAAAAGAAGAAAAGAAGAAGAGGGAATAAGTGAAAAAATTTAGATTTGAGTAAGCTCCATTGCATATCAAAAGAAGAGAAAAAGGAGAGAAACCAAGCAGTAAAATTAGAGGACTTTCAAGAGATATCTTTTCTAACATCTAGCACAATCTCTCAAGCGTCATTTGAAGAGAAGTGAAGCATCAAAAGAGCAATTCTTCAGCTTTTTCTTTAGGATTTAAAAAGTTTAAATTCTATTTTCATTTTATGCTGAAATTCTCTTATTGTATTTTTGTTTCTTTTCAAGTTTCTTTAGGAGAAAGAAACTTAAGGATTAGGCCTGTCCAAGCCCAAAATTAGATATTATAGATTTTGGTTAGTGATCCTAAAAAGTCAACTGGATTAAAAGTAAGTCCGAAAAACTATCGATGTAAGATTTTGGTTGGTGATCTCAAAAAATTAATTGGATTTATTTGTGAGCTTAGAAAAACAAACATACTATAATCAGTGAGATTATAATAAAATTTCTAAGAAGAGCTTGGCGAGTGGACATAAGTGTGGATTACACCGAACCACTATAAATTTTTTGTGTGTTTATATTATGCATTGTCTAACTTATTTTTCTTACATTCAATTCTTGCTTGCTTAGTTTTAATTCTTGAATTACAATCTTTATATCCTATTTCTGCTATTTCATTATATGTACTTTATCAATACTTGAGTTAGCCTAATTAATTGTACATACTTGTTTAGATTTAAATTTGGTTAAAATTTTATGAGAATCCAATTCATCCCTCCTCTTGGGTTGCTACCTCTAGGCAATAATTAATATCAGAGCAGGTGCTCTAATATTTGATTGTTAACCTAGCGGTTAAAGAGTAAGAATTCATGGCAATTCAAATGAAATCTTTTTTCAATGAAGGCCATTCTATAAATCAATCATCACTTTTTAATGGCTCAAATTATAATTATTGAACAGCATGCATGCACATCTTCATACAAGTACATGATTATAACTTATGAAAGATTATAATTAATGGCTCACACACCCCCAAAATATTAAAAGACTATGATAAAGAAATAATCCAACTAAATGCTAAGACTATAAATATGCTTTATTATTCTTTAGATATTAATAAATTTAATATAATTTTCTTGTGTATTTCAACTGAACAAGTTTGGAAAAAATTGAAAACTACTTTTGAGGGAGTAAATCAAAGAGAAACATCAAGCTCTCAAGAAGAAAAGAAAACTCATCTCAACCTATGCCTCATGGCTCATGAGGATAAAAAGAAAAAAAAGAAGAAGAAACAAAGAAGAAAGAAAGCAATAATTAAGAGAGAGCAAGTCAAAATAAAGCTAAATGAGAAAGAGAAAGAAAGTGCTATAAATTCTTGCCTCATGGTCAATGACAATAAGATAAATATTAATGACTTTTCTAATTTTATTTTTGATGAGTTATTTGAAGCTTTTAATGAATTAATGGATGAATTCAAAAATTTAAGACTGAAAAATACAGAGCTTAAAAGATCAAATCTTCTTCTAGCTAATGAAAAGAATAACCTTTTGAGTGAAAAAGAAGATCTTTTGAAAGAAATAAATTCTTTGGCTAAAGAAAAGAATGTACTTTTTAAAACTAAAAAATTTTTAGTTGAAGAAAATACTAAGTTGAAAGAGGAATTCAAAAAATTAAAATTTTACATTGAAGAGAAAAAAAATTGTTAGAAAAAAAATCTCTTATGGAAGAAAATAAAAAATTAAGAAAAAAGATTGAAAACTTGAAGCCCATGCTTGAAAAATTTACTGTTGGGTCTCAAAAGCTTCAAGTAATTTTAAATAATCAAAATGCTATTTTTGATAAAGTAAAAATTGATTATAATTTATTAAAAAAATAAAAATTTATCAAAAATATATTTAGTAAAGCTTTATTTGAAAATCACTCAATTACATATTTCAGATGTAATAAAGTTAGCCACAAAATTTTTGAATACAATGCCAAAAAAATCGATCAAATCTTAAGTAAGCAAATATAGATTCTAAAAGAAACTATAAGCTCTAACCTCAATGGACCCAAGATGGCTTGGGTACCAAAAATTAGAAAATAATTTTGCAGGTATACCAAGCATCCAATGAAGCAAAAGAAGCTAATTTTTATGGATGGATGGCTTGGACTTGAGAAAATGGATGATGATGTTTGGTATAAATAAAACATTTCTCTCATCATTCCATTATTAATTACTATAATTATAAAGTATATTTGATTGATTTTGATGAGTTGTCATTGCTTACAATGATCATACTCTATTATTTGAATATTTGGATATATTAATTTTACTTCAATTTCTAAATCGATATACTCTCATCTATGGATCATGTTTACTTAATATAAGCCAAAGTTTTCTTAAAATTCAGTATGATACTTTAGCTTCCCCATACCAAATATGCATTTAAGAAACTTAAATTGAAAGAAGCATGATTGTCTATGAATCTATTTGATTGCAAAAACGATAAATAAGCTAAGTTTTGACAATCCCACATAAGATGCTTAATTATTGAAATTCTCCAAAAACTATATGATCTAAACACTTGAAGATAAGATACTCTAGTCATAAAAGATCAAGTGCTTAAAGTATTAATTTGCATTGCATCATAGGTTGAACCCCTAAGGATTTGAAATTTTCTTGTTGAACTAAATTCATAGAGTCATTATCTAGTTTTTTCTTGACCTAATCTTGATTTAATCTCAGTTGATTTGATTGATTATCATACCCCTAATTGATTTATTTTTGATCTTTCAAATTGATTTAAATATCTTTCTTGATCATTGATTTGATTGTCTTTTCTTATCTTAAAAGAGAATTTATTGTTGAATATTTATACTTTGTTATGATTGACTAATTTTGAAAATTGAATTTGAAAAATATTCTTCTTGAATCTTTTGAAGTCGATATCAAGCAAAATATTTCAAGAAAGCAATTTTTTTTAAGGCTAAATATTTAAAGAGAACTTCAATTTTAATCAATTAGTTTCAAACAGCTTACTATTTATTCAATATTTGGTTGATTTATTATTCTAAATTCTAAAAAATATTTGATTTGAATCGATTCATCTTTATCAATTCAAAACTAATATAATTGGTATCAAGTTGAACTTGAAAGATTTTAACTCTCACAAATGAATTTGATTATTGTAGAGAAATGAATTTAACAAATGTTCTTTTTAAATCTTTAATTGATATCAAGAAATTTTTTAAGAAAAATTGTCAATTGATTTGAATTTTAAAGCAATTGGTATCATAATTCTTATAATTGGTATCAAATAATTTATTCTTACCTTAAATTTTATCACTTTATTTTTTGGTAGAAAGAAAAAAATATTTTATCTCAAATTTGGTTCAGCATAGCTAATATGATATTGTTTGAAATAAATTCAAAAAATTTCATGCATTTTCTGAACTTAATTAAGAGATATCTCTTTAAAAAAAAAAGATCTAAATTTAAATAGAAAATCTCTCTATGATTTATTTTGCATGATCTATTGGTATCAATTAAAAATAATTTAATTTGAATATAATTAATTTATCTTTTATGATCAAAAACTTCAATAATTAGTATCAAATAGACCATTCTTGTCTTACACTTTATTGCATTACTTTTGACAAAAAAATTGAATATTATATCTCAAATCTATTTTGTATTGATATACTCTTGATGTGATACTATTTAAGATAAATTCAAAAAATATATGTCTCTTCTAAATATAATGGATTGATAACTCATTAACAAAAAGATATTTTTTAAAAAATTAAACAAATCTTAGTCTTGATTTTGATACTCAAAATCCTTAATAGTGAAAAGCTCTATCCCTTTTGAATCTTTAAAGCTCAAAGCATTTTTCTATTTGAGTTTAAGAAAATATTTTTACATCCATATCTTTTGGAATGGGAAGAATTGCATTAGATTTATATTATTCAAAAATCTAACTGAAACATATTTTTTAAAGCTAGCCATGTTTGATTTGAATTTAAAAAGAGAAGAAATATTATTTTGTTTTATCTTAATTTGATATAAATTTTTGATTCTTTCATAAAGAGAGAAAGAAATTCAATCTAAATTTGTTACAAGCTTTCAAATAGAGAAAGAAAAGATTAAAGGAGAAATTGTGCTTAATTTTAAATAGCTTTATTTGCAAAAGCAAGGAGAAAAAAATATTAAAGAAGAAATGATCATTTAAATAAAAAGATCTTTGAAATTAAAAATATATTTTAAATTTAGAAAATTAGAATTTAGCAGTTAAATTCATGTTAAATATGCTTGATTTGAAAGAAAAAGGAGAAGAAAAGTTGAAAGATAAAATAATCTAGCTATAATTATGAAAAATAGAGGAAATTTTTTTTATATTTTGATTTGATTGAAAATTTTGATTAATCTACATTGAAAAAAATAAATTTTGATCTTAAATTCTAAATCAATTACTTTATGTTCTTCTTAAATTGAGCTTTCATGTATTTATTCAATTTGATATGCATGATTTGATAGTCTAATCATTCTTGATAATTAATTAAAGTTAAATTAAATTTAAAATATAATCTTACTTCAAGAATGGAATTTGATACATACGTCTAATTTTGAAACTCATTTGAGAATCTAAATATAATAAAGAACTTTGATGTGCTTTGAAAATCTTTGTAAAATTATTTGTATCAAAGTAATTATTACTCAAGAAATAAATTTAAAAAAGTAATTCTCATTTGCTTTGATACTATTATTGATTTGCTCGATACATTCTCAATATATGTCTTTTCTAAATTTAAATGATGGACTTTCATTAAGAAAAGGAAAGAATGAATATTGATGTGCATATTATGCTTGATTTCGTATTCAAATTCTTTGAAAAGCTCTATTCCTCTTAAAGCTTACAAGTGCATATTTGAAAATCTGATTAAAACATCATATTCATTCAAAAAGAGGGAGAGCCTTTGATATTTGAATTCAAGCCAATTTTTGAAGAGGAAAGAAATATTTTAAGTATATTTTGAATCAAAAGATAAGTTTTCAAAGGAAAGAAGATTCATTTGAATTGATTTTTTGAATTTGCTACATCTCTTATTTTGATACATTCTTACATATTATTGATTTTGATGACTTTTTTCAACCTTCCCCTAACCTTTTTGATGCTGTCAAAAAGAGAGAGAGGAATATTGAGTATATGCTTAATGAATTAATTCTTAAGATGCTTATTAATACTTAATGAATTAATTCTTAAGATGCTCATTAATTTGATGCTTAAAATCTTCATACTCATTGATTTGAATTAAGATATTAATTTAAAATAAGTGTACGAAATATGTACAATGAACTAAAGACTAATTGAGAACATTCATGAAGTATGCATTCATGTATTTGATCTAGTACTTCATGATACACATTGGCAAAATATATTAAAATATATTATTTATTTTTATTATGCATATACTAAAAGTTTTATCATCATCAAAAAGGGAAAGATTGTTGACCTATGATTAATTTTAATGATCATAAAATATTGAGTAAAAATATTACTAATCATATATTTCAAGATTGAATATAGAATTTCTTAGATGCTCATATTGAAGAAATTATTTTTGAAGAAATTTTCTCAAGATGTTAAGCCAAAGCACTTTAAAGAAGAAGTTTTCATAAATTTGGATGGCTCATTATAAAAAATTGAAAGAGGAAGAAATAAATATTATTTGATAGATATAACACCAAGAAATTTTAGTTTGGAAGGTCAAACAATGCAAAAATTAAGTTAGAGAGTTTAGAGCTGACCCTCCAAAAATCGAGAAAGCTTTGGCATGAAATAGGATTGATACTTTGATTTGGTACACAGTCGAGCCAACTTGAATTAGATCTGAGCCAGCTCTCTTAAGATAGCAGAAAATATATTTTTCTATTCTACTATTTGAGCCAGCTCGATTTGGATCCAAGCCAACTCTCTCAGGATGGTAGAAAAGATATTTTTTTATTTTTCTATTCAAGCTAGCTTAAATTGGATTGGAGCCACCTCTTTCAAGATGATAGAAAATTGATTTTTGAAGTTCTGTAGCTCCAGCTAGCTCGAAGCAAAATCGAGCCAGCTCGACGAAGACTAACGGTCTTTAATGGCTAGTTTTGCAGAAGTCTATTTTTGTCTAAAACTTTTTTTAATGGCTATTTTTTTATCTCCAACAGTTATAAATGGCTAGAAATAAGTTCAAAGGCCATAATGAAGGAAAATCCTGATTTCTCGGATCGGGTTCGTTCAGATCTGATCGGATCAAGAGATATATTTCAAAATTTTTTCTTTTTGATCTGAATTAGATCTAAGATATTTTAGATCTAATTTTTATTATTTTAATAATTAAAATAAAATATAGATAAATTAAATCATATTTAATTTACCTTGATGTAGGGTAATCCTATTATCCGTTGATGATCCTGTAAGTAGCGAAAGGTTCTGGATCTAGCCACGCAAGTGCTAGGCCTCTACCAGTATCCACTCGGACTAGATCTGGAGATCCTCTTCTTCTCTATCATGTCTTCAAAAATTAGATCTGAATCTGATTTGGAGGATCTTCAAAACAGCTTTGGAAGATCAGCAGTTGTCCTTTGCAGCAGTGCAGCCTTCTAATTTTCTGTTGCCTTTCTCTTGCCTAGATTGAATCAACTGGATCCCAAACTTCTTTAAATGTGGAGAGGAGAGGGAGAAGATGGACTTGACATGGAGGAGGAGGAGAGAGGCAGCCTTGGGGCATGGGGATTGTGTTATGTGATACTCCTTAAGTTGGGCGTAGGGTCTTATTTATAGACTATGTGTGATCCAACTCCTCTTCATCCCAACCAATCACAATCCTTTGTGAAATCAGATCTAAATCTGATTGGTGGGAATAGAGTCCCTTGGATTCATCCTTAGATGGTGCCTAAGACCAATCAAAGTTGGTTCTTAGGAGGAGTCCAATCGGAATCCAAAATGGAGATGGAGTCCTTATCCAATAGGGACTCCTGGGCGCCTCAAACTTGGGTGCACGCCACCCTTGGCATGCGCCCTCCTCCTTGCCAGGTTTTGGCAGGAGGACAAGCCCCCACCAGCTCTCCAATATGTGTGTGACATATGGACAGAAGTCAAAGTGTCAATGGTCAACATTTGACCAGTCAAAGGTCAATTTTTGACCAAAGTCAAAGGACGAGAAATGGCAGGTGACCAAAAATGGTAGGTATTGTCTTACAAAATAAGACAACCCTTTTCTGACCCAGACAGACTCCAGTCAGTCCAAGTGAAGGCCTATGATTGAGCACAAACTTCTTTGGCTCAGTCAAGATAACTATTTATGATAGTAAAAGAAGAACGTTAGGTTCAATCGAGTGCTAGCACGATTTCCTTAAACCTAATTGAATCCCATTTAGATCAATTGAACTGGATCAGTTCAATTGATGATCACCAGATTTAAACCCTTGTTTGTGTGACCCAGTTAGGTTCAATTTTGTATGGTAATGGGATATGTCATGATCTCCATCATTGACATCATCGAAACTCCTTTCGATGGATCAAAACTCTTCTAATTCGAACAGCTAGAATGATCGATCATCTAAATCATTCTAATTGCTCCCAAAATCCACCAATGACACCTAGCAGTATATGGTGGCAATCTATCAAAGTTGAATGTGAACCTCTTGGTGTAGCTATCTGTGTGATTAAGTTCTTCTATCTTGATCCTCGATCAAATTAGGATTAAGGTGAACTCGTCAAACCCTAGTTTCATATCATATGAGTAATTCATTCGATCAAGTCCAATGTGAAAACCTAAATAGAAACTCTTTCTATTATTTTCACTCTGCCATGGCCATTGGGCTTCTGGACTTGATTCATGATCATCATAGGGCTGCTCCTCTACCACCGAGGTAGATAGATTCCAT